>SJYC01029072.1:0-72426 GCA_006408675.1 Madoqua kirkii | reverse complement strand
TAAGCAGAGAAGATAAATACAGTTCAATAAGTGTTTTGGTTTATATTATGCTGTCAGAACACACACGGAGATCCAATCAGTCCATTTTGAAGGAGATCAACCCTGGGATTTCTTTGGAAGGAATGATGCTAAAGCTGAAACTCCAGTACTTTGGCCACCTCATGCGAAGAGTTGACTCATTGGAAAGGACTCTGATGCTGGGAGGGATTGGGGGCAGGAGGAGAAGGGGACGACAGAGGATGACATGGCTGGATGGCATCACGGACTCGATGGACATGAGTCTGAGTGAACTCCGGGAGATGGTGACGGCCAGGGAGGCCTGGCTTGCTGCGATTCATGGAGTCGCAGAGTCGGACACGACTGAGCGACTGAACTGAACTGAACTGAGGAACACATACAAGGGTAACTAATTCAGAGTAGGGAACTCAGAGAAGTCTTTCAGCGCATGTGCAGAAGTAAGTGATCTACATGAAGCTTTTATGTGAGAGGTTTTGAGGATGCATGTTGGAAAGTCCACGTTAGAGGAGGGGGTGAAGAGAAATGGAAGGAAAGAGAGGATGAAAGATAAAATGAATTTTGTAGAAATGGTAAGAAAACTCAATAGTACATGAGACTGTGTAAAGGAAGGAAGTAAATATGGGGTGGTTCTGAGACATAAATTACACTGGAAAGGAAAGCAGGAACCTAGGCAGATTTATCAGGTCAAGAGTTGTTCTTCGTCTTAAAGGAGATGAAAATGGGGAGCCTTTCAAAGTCTTTCAGCAAGAGAGTTTAAGGCTATGCTATACATATTAAAGAGCTCAAAAGCTCACTCTGTTTATAATGAGGGAGAATGGATGATAATTGGGAGGCAGACAAGATGGGAAGAGAAACAGTTTGAAGGCTTTTGTCATCAATCATGAGAGTAATAATTTCATGTACACCGAAGGAATGGCAAGGTGAATAGATGAGTTTGATACAGCTAAGACGAAGATCCAGTGATGTCTTGACTGTAAATGGTGATGATGAGCAAAGGAGGGGACATCAAAGAGACAGCAAGGTTTCTGATTGGGCAATCAGAACACAGAGAGCGTTTCTATTAGAAGCAGACATAAAAATGTCAGGTTTAGATTAAGCGTCACACTTTTAAGTAAATTATTTAATCAGAAAGGTTTTGATTTTTAGCTTTTTCATGTTAGCACTATATCTTCCTCTTGCTGCTGCTGCTATTTTCAGATTGGTCCATTGCCTTAGTAGCAGAATGTAGTCTGTGTTCAAGTCTTGGAATGAACTCTTGTAAACTACCTAACCTAGGGTAAATTACTAAAATCTGAGATAACATTTTAAAAAATCTGCTTGCTTTTAAGATTATGTCGAACTTGCTGAGCTGTTTTGAAAAATTAGCAAGATAATATATTTAAAGTCCCAGACAAGTAAGCAAGTAAGTGTTAATTCTCAACTCTTAACCCTAATTTATGTTGATGTTTTTAATATTTCAAGTCTCCCCAAAGATGTGGATGCCCTTCTTTTTTATATGGTAAAAGAGACTTTGAATATGTGATCAATGTTAAGGACCCAGAAGTGGAAATATTATCCTGGATTATTTAGGTGGATCCAATGTAATCACAAAAATCTTTAAAAGCAAGGAACTTTTTCTTACTGCATTGAAAGAGAAAGGGGAGAGATAGATGTCATGATAAAGAAAAGTCAGAGAGTTGAGATACAACCTTGCTGGCTTTGGAAACGGTGGAAGGGGCCCCGAGCTAAGGAATGCAGATGAACTGTAGAAGCTGGAAAATGCCATAACATAGAGCCTTCAGAAAGAATCATAACACTGCGACTGTCAACACTCTGATTTTAGCCTCGTGATACTGAACTTTCAGCCTGTAGAACTGTGAGATAATAAATGTGTGCTTTTTAAAAGACACTAGGTTAATAGTAATTTTTTATATCAACAGTAGAAACTTTGTATATACTGTCTTTATTAATATTAGTATAATTAACAAACTTTACAAAAATAAAAATGAATGGTAAATTTTTAAAACTGGGGACAGGAGACATTTGGAAATAGCAGGATAAGAGGCCAGATATTCATATACCCCGTTTTTCAGATGGGTATGTGCTGCCCAACTTCTGACCTCAAGTGCTCTTTACTCACTTGGTCATGTCAATGGGGACTTGCCCACTTGGGTGTTGAATCTCCTTCTCTTCTGCTTTACAGGTATTTCCCTGGCCAAATGATTCAGCAGAGGGTGAGGAGGTGTCATGAGGATGTGAGATATTTCCTCTACATGATCTTAGACCAGAAAATAGTATCCTCAGCATATATTTTCATATATGTATGCAAAAGAAACAACCCACCTTTCTACTTGAGTCCAGGGCTGGATAGAAGTGAGTAGCAGTGAAATAGCTTGAAAGGAGGGGGAAGGTGAGCTGGGTGTAGAACTCTGTGCTTCTTGTCCTGTTCTGTCAGGACTAACTTTACATTGCAAATTCTCTCTTGACATTTTCCACCCCTTCCACATAGATAAACCTCAAAGACACTTATGATGCTTTTTGAAGAAGGATATGAAGGGTCAATGAACACTCAACTGAGTGCTGTAATGTTATAGAAGCTCAAACATAATCATAGAAAAATAAATTTATAGATCACACATATTTTAATTTTAAAAAGAGAACTTGTTTTAATGTCATTCTCTAGTATTACACTTTGTGAGTCTCACATTTTTGAAGAATAACTTTTCCCCAAGATTATTATCAGTTTGATAACTTTTATCATTTTAGAGCGTTAGTAAAAGTACAATATTTTGATGACAGGAGAAAACACTACTTTCAGGGGCCAGGACTCTAGGTAACAATTGGCGATATCCAATTTTCCCTTCTCCATCAGCAGTCCCTAGGGTTTCAGGTGAACAGAGCACCTCACAATATAGATTGATCCACTGCTTGGAAGCCCTTTGAAGTCACATTAGGATTCTGGTTTCTAGTGCCTTGGAACATTATCTGTTATATTATATCCTGGAAAATGCTCATAGTTTTATTTTCATGTTCCTTTAACGGGTCCTATTTTGGGATTTTTCTTTTGTTGCAGGTTGATGATAATTAAGCTTATTATTAATGTTGTACTCACACATGACTAGATGTGTACTCATGTTCACTGAATTGGCCAATTATTTTAACAAAGTTGTTATCTAGTAAATGCTTCCTCACAAAATTAAACTCCTTCCCTTCCCCAACTTATCTCAATTATTTGACTGCCATTAGAATAAAACTTGTTTAGATAGAGATTTACTTTTTAAATTTTTGCTTAATTGAATGATGGTGGATGACATCTTTAAGAAACGTAAGAGCTAGAAGGAAATAGATCACCTTCAGGTACAGCCTCATACTTTTCCAGAAAATAGACTGTAGCTAAGATGATACACAACTTTTCTAAATACATAGATTCAATTGACAACAGACGTAAGAAGAGAGCAGAACTTGCCTTAAATTCAGAATTCAGTTTTGGCTTTCAGATTTCAGTAGTATGTGTTTGAGTGATTTGTGGGGAGAAAAGCACATATTTTGTACTATGTAATCAACTTTAAGAATTGCATTCCATGTTTTTGTTGTCTTATTTCCCTCTCCCTATTTTTAGCAACTAGACAGATCCTGGATGTTTTGAGTAGTGATTAAATGTTGGAACTCCTAAATAATCAGTCGAATTTGATTTTAAATTAAAAAAAGGTTTCTAGATATCTTTTTAAGACAATGAATTTCAAAAAGTTATTATTTTATAATTAACCATATAAAAAAGATAACATTTCTTTGGTAAACTCCATTTTGTATAACACTGGCGGGCGGGTGGGCGCAGGAGCTGGGGGAGCCCTGGAGGACGCAAGTGGAAATGGCAGCCGTCTGGCTAGAACAGGCCCTCTGTTCTTGAATTGCACCTTCACACTACACCTCCCCTCCCGGCTGATTCTGTCAGTTCCCCTTTGCCAGCAGGACGGGGTGGTTGTCATGGGGAATCTTGGTTCACACTGAAATCCGAGTCTGCCTGCTCAGGAGGAGGGGCTCATCAGCCTGCTGTCCCTGACCTCTCCCTCTGCGGGTCTCATCCTCTGACCCTGACCCTTGGAGTGTTGCTGCTGGTAACATTTCTCTCTCTTCTCGCATGCCTTACTTTTGCTTCCTGACTCTGGGATCGGTGAACACCAGAAAGGGCACCGTCGGGCCTGCCCCGTCTCAATGGGCCGCCTGGGCCCACCTGGTTGCTACTGAGCCTGTTACCAGGGGCTGCAGGCTGTTTGGGTCACCCCATCCCTTTGGCATCTGAGTCGAGATCTGTCGTCCCCGAGCGATGCCCTGTCCTGCTGTTGGGGGTGGGGGTGGGCGGGGAGTCTGTGCCCACCCTGGGTTGTGGCTGGTGCCAGTCAGGGTTGTGGGCACCTGTTGGTTCTGCTCCCTCCCCTGCCATACGTTGGGGGCTGGGTGAGCGTTATGTCACAGGGACCTGGTTGCAGCGGTCACTAAGCCTTGGGGTGATGGGGGTGGGGCAGGAATAGGCTCCTTAGCTCTCCTGCTGTCCATGTTGACACAGGTTGGTGGAGCAAGCATCCTTGAGGTTCCCACTGGCTCCTAGTGAGAGCCAGATCAGGATACCTGCCGGGGTCTGTGGAGAGCCCCGAGCATCAGCAGGGCCCTTCTGAGGCCTCCCATCAACCCACAGGCCAGGGGGCTCTTCCCCAGAAGTGGGGGTCCACCCAGAGCTGCCTGGGGTTGTCTGCTCCATTTGGAGGTTCTGGAGCCTCTCGCCCCTTGCTGGGAGGTGAAATCATGGAAGTGCACTGAAACGTTGGGGTGGGGATAAAGGGCTTTCAGACCTTTACTCCTGCAGTGAAGGGTTGCCTCCAAGTCATGGGGTGTCCCCTGCAGGGCACTGAGGCTCATGCTGTGAACCCGATGAGGAGGGGCTGGAGTTTGCTGGGAGTGGCTTACCCACTTGCTGTTTCAGCCTCCCTTCCTCAGTGCTTCCAAGGTATCCTGAATTATAGCATGTTCAGAACCCAGTGTGTCATCTTCCCTTCCCAAACTGGAGCTTGCCTAGGGCCCTCAATGGGTGACTGGCAGCAGCGTTTGAACGCCCAGGACCGGAATCCAGGAGTTTGGGTAGCACTGCCTATGTGCCGCCCTCTCCGCGTCGGCGTCTAATCCACTTCCGAGTCCTGAAAGTCTTGTGTCCAGCACCTCCCTGGCATCCTGCTGGAGTCCTGGTCTGCGCCACCGTCTGCTCCTGCCTGAACTCCTACAGTAACGGCTGAATTAATGGACCTCTGTCTGCCCTGGTCCGCTTCTGTGCTCTCTGTGTGCTCCTGCCATCTTCGTCTTTTCAAAGTGTAACGTTTGAGTGTCACCTTTCCAAGAGCCATCTGGCAGCTTCCTGTTGTCCTTGGGACAAGTATCTGTGTGGCACCAAAGCCACTCACGCAGCCCGGCTTTGTCTCCCTGCCTGCTCCATCTCACATGCCACACTGTCACGGCCGTATGATCAGACCCCACCAGTCACCTTTCTGTTCTCAAATGCATCACATTCTCTCCTGCCTCAGGGCCTTTGCACATGCTGTTCCTCTCCCTGGAGTATTTCGCTTTTTACTCCTTCACGCTCTGTGCCTCCCAAGGGGACTCTCCTCCACGAGGGCAGAACCTGAAGATGTGTAGTAACCCAAGTGGAGCTGGCTGCTCTTTAAGGACCAAACAAGCCTTCAGATTTAGAGGCAGAGCCCTGAGCTTTGAAGCTGAGAATTCCTGCTCCCAGCAGCTCTGCAGTGAACCCTCAGGAGCAGAGCCGGGGCCACGCGAAGCCCAGGAGATACACGTGTGTTAGAAAGTATTGTCTGAGGCTGGCCTTGCTGTCGTCTGCCCTCAAGGTCATCGCTGTTACCTCTCAGGACTGCGCTATCTAAGGGTGTAGATTTTACTGTTTCCCAGAGCAAATGATTTCTTTTTATCACTCTGATCAATAGGTATGTAAACACGAGTTGGCATCCTTAGACCAGGTTTTCCGTATATCTTACTTAGCCTTCTTGGCCAAGGTTGCCATCTAGATTTGTGGTTGGCGTGGTTCCAGGGTTCTGCTCATACTTGCCTCATGCCCTCCTCCTTGGCCTGCAGAACTGTTTGCGGGCGCTTTGCCTTCCATCTTGACGCAGTTCACGATTGCAGGAAGGCCTGCTAATATCCCCTTCTACTCGATCTATTACTATCTATTATCATTGTTATCTTTGGCTATGATGCAAGGCCTGTGGGATCTTAGTTCCCAGACCAGAAATCAAACCAGCGTCCCCTTCATCAGAATGTGGGTTCTTAACCACTGGACCGCCAGGGAAGTCCCCCTTCCCGTCTTAATACTAGACTGCTGACTGAACTCTCCCAGGAACACTGGGAGTGCCCCGAGCTGATAGGAAGGCCGATTCAGGTGCAGGAGCTTAGAAGCAGCAGTCAGTAGACATGTTCTCTCTAACCCATATCCAGGGAGTGTGTCACAGACACACTAGGCTCCCTCTCAGCCCTTAGGGAGAATGTGTCATGCAGGTGTGAGGGCAGCTGTACAGCCCTGTCTGCCCCATTGAGGATTCCGACGTGATGTCCCACAACATCTCCCGGAAACAGAAAGCGTACCGGAACACTGACTGATGACACGGCAGCCTGTGCCTTTCGGATTCCCCTGGACGCCCGTCTGAACTGTTGGTTGTTATCTGGCTGAGTGGAGGGCAGGCCTTGGAGCCAGGGCCAGTGTGTTTAAGTAATTCCTTTATTAAGATCTCATCGCCACATGGTAATAGCTCACTCCACTTTTTAATTGAACCAGCAGAGTAAACACACAGTTAATAGAAGGACATTTTTGTCATTCTTTGGCCCATGTTTATTTGCAAAACTCTGGTTAGGAAAGCGTTCTCTGCAAGTGCTTCATGCGTGCTGGAGTGTAGGTCTGCAGGTATGCAGGCTTGTCCAAGGCTTGTCCTGCCCAAAGGTAAGTGCCCAGAGGGTGTGGACTGGGTGCTGTTTGAGGTGGAGGGTGGCCGAGGCCACCCAGGAGGCCCGTGTCCTGGTCACCTGTGGCATTTGCCCAGCCTTGCAAATGAGCACAGGCCCGGGGCCTAGAAAAACAGGGGTGTGGGTGGGTAAGAATCACAAAGATACTGCAGGCAGGCTCTAACGGTCGCTCCAAGGCGGCTTTGGATTTGACAAGGTGTCCAAGGTTGGTGCTAGCAGGTTTAAAAAAATAAACACAGGACCACGCTGGGTGCTGACTTGCGGCCTCGCTTCCTTCTCACAGCCCTGCCCTGAGCTCTGGACGCCAGAGTTTGGAGCTGTTTTTGTATTTATCTCTTACCCGACTAGATGATGAGTGACCTCAGGGCAGGGACCGCTGCCTCTTTCTGGGGCTGTTTCGGCCCCGGTTGAGTCTAGGCACTTTTTAAGGAACTTGACTTGGTTGGAAAAAACCCTCAGTCCACCTGTCTGTAAACTGGGGTGAATGATTTTCCCATCTGCCCTCTGGGCAAAGGTGAAAGTTCAGATCCGTCAAGTTCGTGGTATTGCTGTTTAAGCACCAGCTTAAGAGGCAGCAAAGTTTTCAACTTAAAAAAAACACCCAGAATTACTCTTTGGTTTCCAGTGGAGAGTCTGGGAGTAGACACAGCTTTTCTAAAGCAAAATACACAACTCTAAAACCAGAAAAGAAAGGTTGCTAACCTTGACCTGGGATAAGGAAATTTCTTGGAGAGTAGCCTTCCATAAGAGAGGGGCCTCTTTCTGTTACATATAAAGAGCTTTTGCAAACCAGTATTACCGACAGCAATAGAAGATTTGGTGAAGGAGAGAAACGGGCTTACAGTTCAGGGAAACAGATACACATGGTTTTGTCAAAAGGGTCCTCACCACCACTTAAATACCCATTAAATGAGAAGGTCCAATAACATGCAGAGTTGGCACTGCCGTTGGGAAAGTTTCCTCTGCTGGTGGGAGAGCGGAAGGACAGGGCTTCATTTCTGGTGGTTGGAGTTTTCTGGGTGGAAGTGGGTTGTTTATGTGTCTTTGACCTAGTGCTTCTGTTTCTGGGGTATTTCTTTCTTTTAGAACCACATGCAGGCATATATGTTCAAGGCTGTTCCTTGTGGCCTTACTTATTAACAAAAGGCCAAAAACAACCTCAGTGCACATGTCAGAAGCGAGGTAAATAATTTCACTTTATTGAAATCCTGGAAGTAAGAAGGTAAATGTATGATGGTTACCTCTGGAGAGGGAGGTGAATGGCTCATTTTCTGCCCTTTTGTACTGTTTGAATTTTTTACCAGGTGCATTTGTTATTAAAAATCATCAGAATGGTTGGGGGCGAAATCTCCGATGTGAAGGTCACTGTGATTAATCCTTTTTTTTTTTTTTTTCCTCCTTTAGAACCTGACAGCCTCATTGAAAAGGCTTCCTACTCAGGCATGATCAACCCCGGCCGGCAGTGGCAGACGCTGAAGCAGAACACAGGGGTTGCCCACTTTGAATATCAGATCCGAGTGACCTGCGATGACTATTACTACGGTTTCGGCTGCAATAAGTTCTGCCGACCCAGAGATGACTTCTTTGGACACTACGCCTGCGACCAGAATGGGAACAAAACGTGCATGGAAGGCTGGATGGGCCCAGAGTGCAACAAAGGTGTGTGGGTGTGCTCGGCGGCTGTCTCACCCGCCTCCAGTCAGGCGGCCTCTCGGCTGGGAGATGGAGGCTGTTTTCTAGGTCCCCAACGCAAAGCTGCTGTCGGCACCCCCTCCCCCAGTGAACCTTGCCCGCTAACCCCACACGGTGGCTCCATCTCTGGAGCGCTGTCCTGGGCTAAACGGATGCCACCTGACGCCCAGACCCTCTGGCTCAGCCTGTGAGTGGCTGACACGGGTGTGTGTGGGCCACGCCCCCATGGCCTCGATGCAGGGCTGCAGTCTGCACTCCAGAGCTGCTCCTGGGATTGGAAGGCCAGGCTCCGGCTCATTCCAGGTCTGGCTCAGCCTCTTCTCTGCTTGCTGCCCGCAGCACCTTCTCTCTGCCCGACCCCGCTTCTCAGGGTCTGTGCTGAAGGCCCTTGACCTCACACAGATGCTGGCTGAGAAGGGGTTACCCAGCCAGTGTCTGAGAGCCTGTAAGAAACGACACCCTGGGCTCAAGGTGGCCTCCGGGCAGCCTTCACTGGGCATCTCTGGGGGCACGGCCTTGGAGGAGAGAGTGAGCAGTGAGTCGAATGTACCCACAGTGAGATACACCTCCAGACGTCCCATCGACTGTCAGCCCCGACTGCTAAATCCAGGGAGTTAGCACCAGTTCACAGATGTGCACAGAACTGTCTGTGGGCTTCACCTTTACGAAGCTTCTCATTCAGAGCAAATTGGTGGGTAGTTCTAGTTAACATATAACAGGCCCTTACGAACATTAACACACTTTGCTTGGTTCATATATTTGGTAAATTGCTTTAAGGTAAACTCAATTTAAAAAATGAATTTTTGAACTGTGGCTGAAGGGCAGGGCAAAGAAGAATTTGCTGGTGTCTCGGGCAAAAATGCTTTCTTAAATAATTAGAGACAGGAATTTGAAAAGGTAGCCTTTCTGGGATCCAAATGAAAGGACTGATAAACATATTTTAAATAGTTGGTGTCCTAAAAATCAGTAACAGTTACTTAAAACTATCTGCCCACTGTTTTTTAATGTCTGTTCAAAAATTTTTGTCTGTAAAGGAAGCAGAATTGCTTTGTAGGAATACTTTACAAAAAAAAAAAGTACCACTAGGTCGACTGGTGGATTAGCCTGCCAAGCAAGGTTGGCCTGGTTGGCTTTGTGAGTCCCATGGGGTTTTTGAGACCCAGGTGTTTGGTTGGAGGGTTCTAGGGAGGCTGGAGCATGGAGGAAGGAAGATGACTGGGGGAGGATTAGGCCTTTTGTTTGTTTTGGTGAGGGTGGGAGCAGGGCAGGTATCCTTCAGAGGCACCCCTTCCCCTACCCACTTGCCTGCTTTTTGTCCACAAATAGCGTCACGTTTGAGGATCTGCTCGTGTGGCCTTGAAGTTTAAAACTGGATTCATTCTTGGGGTACCTCCCATCTTCCTCTCCTTATAGTGTGCTTGAAATGAGATCTCTTAAACAGTGGATTTTGTCGGACGAGGCCACTCCCGTGACTGGCGTGTGAGAGATTGGCAGCGCTGACGCATCCTTCTTTGTTTTCTTTTTTTATCTTTTTTACAGCTATTTGCCGACAGGGCTGTAGCCCCAAGCATGGGTCTTGCAAACTCCCAGGCGATTGCAGGTAAACAACTTGACTTTTTCCCCCTCTAATAATTATCCCTTTAATGCAAAAAGAGGCCTGACTCTACTGTGAATATGCCTATCTTTCATTGGAGGACAAGAAAACTTGACCAAAAAAAAAATTTCAAATAACACATCCGAAGCTTATATCCTTCTTTGTTTTCTTTTTTTATCTTTTTTACAGCTATTTGCCGACAGGGCTGTAGCCCCAAGCATGGGTCTTGCAAACTCCCAGGCGATTGCAGGTAAACAACTTGACTTTTTCCCCCTCTAATAATTATCCCTTTAATGCAAAAAGAGGCCTGACTCTACTGTGAATATGCCTATCTTTCATTGGAGGACAAGAAAACTTGACCAAAAAAAAAATTTCAAATAAGCACATCCGAAGCTTATTAAATTATACCAGCTGTCCACTGGAATGTACATGCTTCTCTCTTGGGGGAAAAAAAAACCTTCTGGGCATAGCGAGTGACTTCATGTATGAACGGTCCTGTAAATTGATAACACGTTGTTATAATCTTCTCCTTCAAGGGCTAATGGACTGTCCAGGACTGGGTTGGTGCCGGGGGCTCTCTCCTCCCCCACTGCCATGTTCGGTCTCCCAGCCCTCCCCCACTTTTCCCATCAGTAGGGAAAGTGGAGCATTCTTTAGAATGGGATTAGCGTGAGCTCCTGGCCCCTTCGCAGGCGGGAGCCGGCCGGTGCTGAGAGGTTAATGGCTGGGCTGGAATCTTGTCAGTTGAGCCTGATGAATGTAGACTTTTGCTGCCGACCTTTGAAGTCTGTTCTTTTATGGCCCGGGACAATGCAAGAAGCCAAACCTCGTCCTCCCCCCGCCGCTTACAGCTTTTGGGACTTCTTGAAATGTGCATCATGCCCATCTGGGAAGGACTTGTCTCAGGAAATGCTGTGGGTGTCTGTGGCATTTTGACAGGAGCACCTGCTTTACTCCCCTCCCAAACCTGAAGGATTTAACGTGACACTACACGGGTCCTTCGGATCTGTTGTTTTCTCCCCCAGAGCCACTCCAGTTTGAGCCGAGGGCAACTTACGAATGCGTAGTCTAGAGCAGCGCCTCTCAAACTGAGTTACCTGGGGCTCTTGTGAGGTCTCGAATTCTGAGGCGGTGGGGGGGGCGGGGGGAGGCGGGGAGGTGGATGTGGAGTCTCAGCGGTTGCAGCAAGCCTCCGGTGACACCGCTGCTGCTGGAGGGACAAACCTCTGTACTCGGTGCCATTCCTCTAATTAACTGGGGGTGTGGCGATGCAGGTTCCGGGGTACCACGCTGCACTCAGATGATCCCACTCCCTCAGCTGGGCCCAGAGATCTGCATTTTGACTGGCCCACCTCAGCCAGGTGGTTTTGCTGCTCAGAAAGTCTAGAGGCCCTCCGGGGTCGCCTGCACCTCGGGGTGCTCTCTGCTCGCCGCTGGGAGCACTGAGCTCTGAGGCTTGAGGCTGAAGTGTAGAGCTCAGGGCCACTGAGGTCAAATGGAAGAGGCCACTCTGAGATGTCTCTGTCCTTGCACTCCAGAGAGGCGGTTATGCTCTGGGAGGCCGAGGGGGTTTGGGGCGGACCCTACCAGTGGGGGCAGCTGGCGCTGTGAGGGGGAGCAGGCCCTGCTCCTGAAGGGTGCTCGGGGGTTCAGAGCAGCCGACCTGGCGGGCACCCGCCAGGCCTGCGCTGGGCTCAGATGACTATCAGCCAGGGGCTGATTTCTGCTCCCGTCATCAGAATAAACATGCCGCTGCCGGGGGAAGGCCCTCCCAGCCAGAACAACAGGCTTTGTCTCCGGAGCTGAGCCCTTCCTCTCTCAAAGTCTCCCTCCCACTCCTGCCTGGACACGCAGGCCCTTACCGACTGAAGGTGTGACTTTCCCACATGGCATTGCATAGCCTCCCACCCAGCTCCTTCCCCTTCCCTTGAAAGAAAAATGAAAACAGAACCTTCTCGAGGCCCGAGGAAGTTCTGGTTGGCCCTGCTGCTCACGTAGCTGGATGGCCCGCGACCTGTAAGTGGCCCTCTGGATGGTGGCCGAGAAGGGTGTGTTTTTGTTCTGTTTCCTCCACATGAGAACCTGCCTGCCTCTCTTGCTCCCCAGTCGACCTGGGTTCCTTTTCCTGGACGCATGGTCTTGCTTCATTGCAAGCCTGCCAATAATATCAGACTTAATTGTGAATCATCCTGTGAGGAAAGTCGCTTCAATTTCTCATGAGAACCTTAATCATATATTATTAAACTGGGATAACTTTGTGGATGCCTGTTTTAGGGTCAGTATTTTTATTTGTTTTCTTTTGAAGTCATCCGTGGCCTCTTGTGGCTCCCTTTTTATGCTTGCGGATCCAGTCTCTCATTAATTAATTAAGAGCTGAGGGCAGGTCCTCAGCTGTCTCTTCTTGCATTTTGTTAAGCAAATTGAAGAAGTATAGCAAACCCTCATTTGGGAGGGAATAGGGGAAAGACAGTGACAAGAATGCTATTTCGGAATCAGCTCCCTCTTAATATCTACCTTCTAGGCTAAGAGCATCAAAAGCATCACCCGGAGCTCCCACCCACTTGAGGGTCCACTTTTAAAGAAATTGGTACCAAAGCATTGCCTTTGTTCTTATTTTACTCCATTAAATAGTCATTTGTCATTTAGACTGAAGTTTCATTTCAGATCAACCGGAATCCTGTGTCTGATTTTTAAACCACACATCCTGGAGGTTCTCTGTACTGGGGCGTGGATGGCTTGCTTTTAGAAGTTAGGAAGTGGTTAGTCAGAATTCTCAGGGGCTAAGTTGACTCGCGGCCATGGGTGATTAGCTATTAGCTGGATCCCTATAATTTTCCCATGACGAAGGTTTTTAGCTTGCCTTCAGCTCTCTGGAAGCAGAAAGCCTTTGCATCTCGGGGTGCTTGTTTTCCCAAGTTCAGCTGAGTGGGAAGAGGGAGACGGTTTTGACACGGCTTTTGACTGAAGGTGTGACTTTCCCACATGGCATTTGCATAGCCTCCCACCCAGCTCCTTCCCCTTCCCTTGAAAGAAAAATGAAAACAGAACCTTCTCGAGGCCCGAGGAAGTTCTGGTTGGCCCTGCTGCTCACGTAGCTGGATGGCCCGCGACCTGTAAGTGGCCCTCTGGATGGTGGCCGAGAAGGGTGTGTTTTTGTTCTGTTTCCTCCACATGAGAACCTGCCTGCCTCTCTTGCTCCCCAGTCGACCTGGGTTCCTTTTCCTGGACGCATGGTCTTGCTTCATTGCAAGCCTGCCAATAATATCAGACTTAATTGTGAATCATCCTGTGAGGAAAGTCGCTTCAATTTCTCATGAGAACCTTAATCATATATTATTAAACTGGGATAACTTTGTGGATGCCTGTTTTAGGGTCAGTATTTTTATTTGTTTTCTTTTGAAGTCATCCGTGGCCTCTTGTGGCTCCCTTTTTATGCTTGCGGATCCAGTCTCTCATTAATTAATTAAGAGCTGAGGGCAGGTCCTCAGCTGTCTCTTCTTGCATTTTGTTAAGCAAATTGAAGAGGTATAGCAAACCCTCATTTGGGAGGGAATAGGGGAAAGACAGTGACAAGAATGCTATTTCGGAATCAGCTCCCTCTTAATATCTACCTTCTAGGCTAAGAGCATCAAAAGCATCACCCGGAGCTCCCACCCACTTGAGGGTCCACTTTTAAAGAAATTGGTACCAAAGCATTGCCTTTGTTCTTATTTTACTCCATTAAATAGTCATTTGTCATTTAGACTGAAGTTTCATTTCAGATCAACCGGAATCCTGTGTCTGATTTTTAAACCACACATCCTGGAGGTTCTCTGTACTGGGGCGTGGATGGCTTGCTTTTAGAAGTTAGGAAGTGGTTAGTCAGAATTCTCAGGGGCTAAGTTGACTCGCGGCCATGGGTGATTAGCTATTAGCTGGATCCCTATAATTTTCCCATGACGAAGGTTTTTAGCTTGCCTTCAGCTCTCTGGAAGCAGAAAGCCTTTGCATCTCGGGGTGCTTGTTTTCCCAAGTTCAGCTGAGTGGGAAGAGGGAGACGGTTTTGACACGGCTTTTGTGCGCCCACTGTGGAAATACTTGCCTGTCCCTCTCCCTTGCTCACCCCCGTACCCCTTCACTCTGCCATGGGGCCCCCTCCCCTCTGCTCCAACCTATTTGCTGAAGCTGGATTTCTGAGAAGACACAGTTGCAGAGGGCTTGAAACCTGAGGGAAGAGTAGCGGAGCCCTGCCCCAGGTGAAGGTGTGTGCTTCTAGTTTTGAGGATCAAAGGCACTCTCTGGCCTCCAAAGAGTCCAATTAGTGATGTGCTTATTTACAAAGGAAATGCACCTCCATTCTCCAATACTGGATAAACTGAGTTGACTTGGTTTTTGCAAAATGAGAGAAATAACTGCTATAGAATAAAGAACATAAGCAGCCTCGATGATGGGTCATAGGTCACCCATAGAGCTGGCTCTGAGTACCGTCCGCTTTCCTCGCTGTCCCTGCAGACATGTGTCCAGAGATCCAACCCCATCTCTATGAGGAAGGGAGCCCCTCCCTCCTTGTCCCGTCTCAAGACGCCTCCTTGGGAGGCAGTTTCCTGCCACCCTTGCTATCTTGATGCCTTGTTGTGTGCTGGGGTCACGCCTTGCTCTGAGAGGGACAGAGCTGCGGTATAAAACTCGCCACATTTGCAGGACTTGTGCGTGGCTGCTGTCACTGGAGGGAGAGCCCTCTCCTTCACCCCCAGGGCTTGATTGATTCCCCACCTTGGGCTCCTTCGGGAACCCGAGAAGAGAGAGGGGCTTTGTGCAGGAAGGCCCTGCGCGGGCCTCTGCCTAGACAGCCCGCCTTTTGTTGGGAGTCACCTGGGCCTGGGAGGGGCCCTCGGTCCCACTGTGAAAATGTTTGTTTAGAGGGAACCCCTGAATGGACCTTGAGCGTCTACCAGGCGGTCACCAGAACTAGCCAGCCTAGGCTTCGAGCGCTTGTGTTTTCCGGCTCGGCTCTGCCCACCAGCTCTGGAGGGTAAGGGCTGGCGTGCTGTGTGTCCCCAGGTGCCAGTATGGCTGGCAGGGCCTGTACTGCGACAAGTGCATCCCGCACCCCGGCTGCGTCCACGGCACGTGTAACGAGCCCTGGCAGTGCCTCTGCGAGACCAACTGGGGCGGCCAGCTCTGTGACAAAGGTGCGTCCACGCGGGGCTGGGTTTCCACTTATTCCGAATCTGCTTGAACTTGCCCTTAACGCTGTGAATTTGGGTTTATTTCTCTTGGTTTTAGTTTGTAAAAGAGGAATGGGTCTTGGAACGCAGCAGATGGGCAGTCTCTCTGATCTTTGAGAGACTTCTTTGGGGTCTTTTTGGCAGATCTCAACTACTGCGGGACCCACCAGCCGTGTCTCAATGGTGGAACTTGTAGCAACACAGGGCCTGACAAATACCAGTGTTCCTGCCCTGAAGGGTATTCCGGGCCCAACTGTGAAATCGGTAAGTGGTCTAGGTGCAGAGAGAGCCCCTTTTCTACTCTTCTGTCTGCTCAACTCAAATACACTTAGACTTGGAAAAGGTGAAACTGTCCTCCGCTGTTAAGACCTGTGCTCCCAGCAGCTCCGTGGCTCTCTGAAACCTCCCTCCAGTTGCTCAAGTGTTTTGGGTGTGGCTGATTGCATTGGGGTGGCATGTGCAGGGCAGTGACCCATCTCCCAGTCGGAAGCTGGGAGAAAGGTGACCAGAGCTTAGCAAGAAAGAAGACTTCCTTTTTCCCCAGACACAGCGGGGTTGGGTCCCAGGCTTGCTTTCATTTCTATTTTTTAAAGGAATTATTTAAAATTGATTGGTTTACAACATTGGTTTGATTTGTTGATCATACATTAGTTGCTCAAGTGTTTTGGGTGTGGCTGATTGCATTGGGGTGGCATGTGCAGGGCAGTGACCCATCTCCCAGTCGGAAGCTGGGAGAAAGGTGACCAGAGCTTAGCAAGAAAGAAGACTTCCTTTTTCCCCAGACACAGCGGGGTTGGGTCCCAGGCTTGCTTTCATTTCTATTTTTTAAAGGAATTATTTAAAATTGATTGGTTTACAACATTGGTTTGATTTGTTGATCATACATCAACATGAATTAATATGTTGTACATGGGCTTCCCCGGTGGCTCAGACAGTAAAGCATCTGCCTGCAATGCGGGAGACCCGGGTTCAATCCCTGGTTGCCTGCCTCTCTGATCCCTGCCACAACAGAGGCAGCTGCAAGGAGACCTCCCTGGGTTCGAGTGTGAGTGTTCTCCGGGCTGGACTGGCCCCACGTGCTCCACGAGTAAGTCCAGGCTTTGACCCGTGTCCTTTCTCAGTGTGGGGGTGGGTGTGTGCTGGGGGCCGCGGATCACTGTGTTGAGATGCAGGACTATCGAGGCCCCGCGTCATCTCAGTGCGGGGTCTGTCTCCGCGGGAGGGGGCAGATGTGCCCCAAGGGCTGAGCTGAGCTTCTGGCCCTGCCTGAGGAAGTCCCCAGGCTCACCTGTCTGAGGCAGCCCCTTAAGTCAGCATGTGCAACTCTGACAGGAAGAGGCTCCCCGGGAAAGCTGCTCCCTTTGCACGTGCCCCCTGGAGCCCTGCCTCCTCTGGGTTGAATCCTGGGGGCAGTGCTTCTCGAAGCCCTGCAGACACCACCTGTGGGGGAGGGTGTCACCACTGAAGTTCATCATGGGGACAAACATTTCCCAGAGGGACCAGGGCTACCGAGCTACAAAGGTGTGGGTCCTACCATTTCCCTTGGAGGTGGGGAGTCTGTACTCCTTAACAAGCCCCTGGGTTCCTGGGATGTCACCAGGCCTGAGGTCCTCTGTCATCTCCTCCTGAAAGCAGGAGGTGACACAGTTAAGGACGCACCCCTCCAAAGGCCCTGGAGTCCAGTGCAGAAGTGAGAGGTTGGGTACCCCAGGCATGTTATTTTGGGAGAGCTCTGTGAGCAGATAAGAATGTGATCTTTTTCACCAGTGAAGAAAGTTATTTATCCTTACCACTCCTTAGCTACCTCTGAGCTGCGATGGAACTTTTCTGTAGAAATAAAGGTGGGCAGAGATGCTGTCCCAAATTACCAAGGGCTGACGCCCAGGAATCCAGCTGGCTCTTCGCCTGCTTAGGCCGGGGATTAGATGAACTGGGCCAGTGGGGGATTTGAAGCTGAAATCGGGCCTTACCGTCATCGGGGCTGTCACTTCAGGTGCCGGGCTCTTAAGTGAAGGTCCCTCCCGTGAGAGGTGGTGCTAAACTACCGGACGGTCAAGTGACTGAGATTAAGTTGCCAACTCTCTCCTCTCTCTGTCGAACAGACATTGATGACTGTTCTCCAAATAACTGTTCCCACGGGGGCACCTGCCAGGACTTGGTTAACGGATTTAAGTGCGTGTGCCCGCCCCAGTGGACTGGCAAAACGTGCCAGTTAGGTAAGAGAACTCCCGCACCAGGGTTAGCGTGAGTCCTCCAGGCTGTTAGGGAAGACGCATGTGGCCGGCGGTGCCAGTTCACGCGCTGTCCCTCCTGAGAAGTCATTTATTATCCAGGGTCGCGCCAGCGAGCCTGGGAGAAATCACTCGTATGCAAATGGCCTGGCCTTTGGAGGCCCTGTGGGAAAGTCGTGGGATTCCTCGAACCATGTCAATCGTCTGTCCGAGAAGTGTTCAGCCGGGTTCCAAACGGGGATGATCTCATGAGGAATGAGCTGTCTGCATTCTTTCTGCCACTTCTAAATCCCAGCAACTAGGCTGCCCTGGGCTCTGCACAGAAGCGCCTGGTGCTTTGTGCCCTCTGGTTGGGGGCTGGCTGTTCTCGGCAGCTGGGAAGTCAGCATGCCTTATTGGATCATGGCTAGGAGGATTCAGATGTTCCAGATAGTGAGCGAGCTTACTGAAATGTCTCACTTCAGACAAACTATTGGTGGTTTCTTTTGTGGGTGTGGGAGGGTTGGGGGTTGGGAGTAGAACCCCATTTCTCACTGTTCATCCTCTTTCTTTCAGATGCAAATGAATGCGAGGCCAAACCTTGTGTAAATGCCAGATCCTGCAAGAATCTGATTGCCAGCTACTACTGCGATTGCCTCCCAGGCTGGATGGGTCAAAACTGTGACATAAGTGAGTGCTGCTCTCTGCACTTTGACTTCCATGACGCCAGGGTGTTGATGGTGTTGGCCAGCTCCATATAGTTAGGCTCCAGGTTTAAGACGTGAGGAGCCGAAGGAAACCCTTATGGAGGGTACTAGGCTGCCCTGGGCTCTGCACAGAAGCGCCTGGTGCTTTGTGCCCTCTGGTTGGGGGCTGGCTGTTCTCGGCAGCTGGGAAGTCAGCATGCCTTATTGGATCATGGCTAGGAGGATTCAGATGTTCCAGATAGTGAGCGAGCTTACTGAAATGTCTCACTTCAGACAAACTATTGGTGGTTTCTTTTGTGGGTGTGGGAGGGTTGGGGGTTGGGAGTAGAACCCCATTTCTCACTGTTCATCCTCTTTCTTTCAGATGCAAATGAATGCGAGGCCAAACCTTGTGTAAATGCCAGATCCTGCAAGAATCTGATTGCCAGCTACTACTGCGATTGCCTCCCAGGCTGGATGGGTCAAAACTGTGACATAAGTGAGTGCTGCTCTCTGCACTTTGACTTCCATGACGCCAGGGTGTTGATGGTGTTGGCCAGCTCCATATAGTTAGGCTCCAGGTTTAAGACGTGAGGAGCCGAAGGAAACCCTTATGGAGGGAATGTTTTTGGAGAGGGAGCGATCGGTGAAAACATACTTGTTATCAGGCTCATTAGCTGTTAATACGCTGATAAGGTGGTTAAAACAATGATGTGAAGTTACAGTAGCTCAGTCTGGAAGAATTAGGGAGTGTTCCCACCCAGTAATAACCTTATCTCACGGGAAGCACACAGGAAATCTGATTGGAGGTTTTTAATCTGTCCTGGGAGGAGAAGGCTTTTCAATTAAGCCCAATTTCAATGTAAATTGCCCCTCTGATGTGATGGCTTGTTTATTTTTTAGATATTAATGACTGCGTTGGCCAGTGTCAGAATGATGCCTCCTGTCGGGTATGTAACTCTTTGCTTCAGTCAAAACCTTACTGATTGACAACAAGCCTATAGATTGATGGGACCCGGGAAAGCTCTGTCCCTGGGGGATTTTAAACTGCGGATGAAAAGTGAGGCTCTGGACGCTTTACCCGGGCTCATGTTACCCAGCCTCCCTCCCGGGAATCATCTTGACGGCATGCACATAGAAATTCCTCTCTCACGTTTGGAGAGGCGTGGCCTCTCTTTCAGTGTATCAGCTGAACCACCGAAGCCCTGTGTTTGTGCAGCACCTAGAAAAAAATGCATGTGTTTCTCCCCTTCCTTCTCCTCCTCCAGGATTTGGTTAATGGTTATCGCTGTATCTGTCCACCTGGCTATGCAGGTGATCACTGTGAGACAGACATCGATGAGTGTGCCAGCAACCCCTGTCTCAACGGGGGTCACTGTCAGAACGAAATCAACAGATTCCAGTGTCTGTGTCCCACTGGTTTCTCTGGAAACCTCTGTCAGGTGAGCCAGGCCGGAGCGCGGATAGCCAGCTTTTCACAGACATCTCCTCCTCTTCCTCCGTCCCTCGACTGTCTGGAGTCTCCTCTTGAATAGGATCTCTGTGAGATAAGCCGTGAAAGGAGACGGATGAGTGATTGTCTTCCGGGTGTCTGCTGATTTCTTTATTTTTCACTGGAGGATAATTGCTGTGCGATGTTGTGTCTGCCGTGCAACAGCGTGAATCAGCCATAAGGACACACGTGTCCTCTCCCTCGTGAACCTCCCTCCCGCCCCCCACCAGCCTGTCAGTTTCTTTTTGTCAGTTTCATCCCAGACCCAGCGCTCTCCCACTCTGCCCTGCTTTTTCAAATGCCTACCTGGACAGTGTCTAGGACACAGCTATAAATACTGCTGCGTGTCCTCCTGACGGAAGCAGTTGAAAGGGTCACATTCTGGGGGCTGCTGCCCCAGAGGAGTCATAATCACGCCTTTGTTTTACTTTGTTCCCTGCCTGATCCCTGGTCCCACAGCTGGACATCGATTATTGTGAGCCCAATCCCTGCCAGAACGGCGCCCAGTGCTACAACCGTGCCAGTGACTATTTCTGCAAGTGTCCCGAGGACTATGAAGGCAAGAACTGCTCCCACCTTAAAGACCACTGCCGCACCACCCCCTGCGAAGGTACCGCCCGCCCCGTGGACGCTGGCTCCTCTGCGGAGCTCCTCCTCCTCTCTGGCCATTTGTCACTGCCCTGGGACACTTGAGGCGGGTGTAGATTGATAGCCCCTTTGGAGGGAAGCCAGAACACGTGGAAACAATCTTCCCAGGCCGCCAGTGGAGGGGCCGTGCCTGCAAGTAGCCTGGGGAGAGAAGGAAATTCATTTAGCATCCCGTCCTGGGCCGGGCGGGTCTACATGCAGAGACTTTCCCTGGGGCACCCACTTCAGCAGAGCCTTCTGCCTTGGTGGTCTCTGCACCAGCACGTTCAAAAGCCTCAGGCCACGCGTGGTTCAGGGCATTTAGAGAGCGATGGGGCAAGTAGAAACCCTGATTTACCTAACTTTAATTCACTTAGATGTAACTAGCGCCTGTGGCTGTGTGAGGTGGCTCAGCCCGTAGGTTCTGTAAGTCTGTCCTGCAGCCGTGTGTGCCCCTGAGTGGAGGGGAAAGCCGTTCCTCCTCTTCAGTCAGCTTCCAGCAGAACTGGCGGATGTAGCAGGAAGGGGGGACAGGGCCTGCGTGCATGAGCTGCTCGGCTCCACAGGGAAAAAATGCCTCAAAAAAAAAGAAACTACTCTCCTCTGCGTGGAGTGTCGGCTTTGCCTGTCACACTGTATGCAGCACGTGGCCATCTTGGCCCCCGAGCTGCCTTGTGGCCTCTTACCCTCAGGAGCCAGCGGCACTTGGCTCTGGGAGAGCAGGCGGCCTGGGTCCTGGGTTCGGGAGCGCCAGGTCCCTGGCGGGGCGCTGAGCCCAGGCCTGTCTTGCAGTGATTGACAGCTGCACGGTGGCCATGGCCTCCAATGACACGCCGGAAGGGGTGCGCTACATTTCCTCCAACGTCTGCGGCCCCCACGGGAAGTGCAAGAGTCAGTCGGGAGGCAAGTTCACCTGCGACTGTAACAAAGGCTTCACCGGAACGTACTGCCATGAAAGTAAGACCGCGTGGCGTCAGGGCGGGGGGGCCGGGCACCCACCCTGCCTGGCCTAGCCGTGGGGGTGGGGGTGGGGCCTGGATCCTTTTAGGCAAGACCAGCCCAGGGGTGCCGTCCAGGACCCAAGACCGAGGTGGTGCTTACCTGAGCTCACTGATGCCCCTGGGGTCTCTAGCTCATTTGTTTCAGAAGGTTCTGAAACCTTCGTAGATAGGGTGGTCCTGCTTCCACAGCAGTTTCCTCCTGACTCTCACTGAGGAGCTTCGTGTGAGGATCCAATAGAATGGACAGGTTGCCCTTTGGAGGCCGCTGCTTCCCCAGCTGCCTGTCAGGTCCCAGGACAGTCCTGGTGTTCAGTGTGGTGGTGTCGGGCGCCTCTTCTCAGGAGGAGCTGGAAACTCCTGGGAGAGTGCTGGTGGTGGCATCGCCCATCCTGCATCCTCTGCGGAGCTCCTCCTCCTCTCTGGCCATTTGTCACTGCCCTGGGACACTTGAGGCGGGTGTAGATTGATAGCCCCTTTGGAGGGAAGCCAGAACACGTGGAAACAATCTTCCCAGGCCGCCAGTGGAGGGGCCGTGCCTGCAAGTAGCCTGGGGAGAGAAGGAAATTCATTTAGCATCCCGTCCTGGGCCGGGCGGGTCTACATGCAGAGACTTTCCCTGGGGCACCCACTTCAGCAGAGCCTTCTGCCTTGGTGGTCTCTGCACCAGCACGTTCAAAAGCCTCAGGCCACGCGTGGTTCAGGGCATTTAGAGAGCGATGGGGCAAGTAGAAACCCTGATTTACCTAACTTTAATTCACTTAGATGTAACTAGCGCCTGTGGCTGTGTGAGGTGGCTCAGCCCGTAGGTTCTGTAAGTCTGTCCTGCAGCCGTGTGTGCCCCTGAGTGGAGGGGAAAGCCGTTCCTCCTCTTCAGTCAGCTTCCAGCAGAACTGGCGGATGTAGCAGGAAGGGGGGACAGGGCCTGCGTGCATGAGCTGCTCGGCTCCACAGGGAAAAAATGCCTCAAAAAAAAAGAAACTACTCTCCTCTGCGTGGAGTGTCGGCTTTGCCTGTCACACTGTATGCAGCACGTGGCCATCTTGGCCCCCGAGCTGCCTTGTGGCCTCTTACCCTCAGGAGCCAGCGGCACTTGGCTCTGGGAGAGCAGGCGGCCTGGGTCCTGGGTTCGGGAGCGCCAGGTCCCTGGCGGGGCGCTGAGCCCAGGCCTGTCTTGCAGTGATTGACAGCTGCACGGTGGCCATGGCCTCCAATGACACGCCGGAAGGGGTGCGCTACATTTCCTCCAACGTCTGCGGCCCCCACGGGAAGTGCAAGAGTCAGTCGGGAGGCAAGTTCACCTGCGACTGTAACAAAGGCTTCACCGGAACGTACTGCCATGAAAGTAAGACCGCGTGGCGTCAGGGCGGGGGGGCCGGGCACCCACCCTGCCTGGCCTAGCCGTGGGGGTGGGGGTGGGGCCTGGATCCTTTTAGGCAAGACCAGCCCAGGGGTGCCGTCCAGGACCCAAGACCGAGGTGGTGCTTACCTGAGCTCACTGATGCCCCTGGGGTCTCTAGCTCATTTGTTTCAGAAGGTTCTGAAACCTTCGTAGATAGGGTGGTCCTGCTTCCACAGCAGTTTCCTCCTGACTCTCACTGAGGAGCTTCGTGTGAGGATCCAATAGAATGGACAGGTTGCCCTTTGGAGGCCGCTGCTTCCCCAGCTGCCTGTCAGGTCCCAGGACAGTCCTGGTGTTCAGTGTGGTGGTGTCGGGCGCCTCTTCTCAGGAGGAGCTGGAAACTCCTGGGAGAGTGCTGGTGGTGGCATCGCCCATCCTGCATTCACCCAGGTTCTCTGTCCCCTCCTTCCCCAGACATTAACGACTGCGAGAGCAACCCCTGCAGAAACGGCGGCACCTGCATCGACGGCGTCAACTCCTATGCGTGCATCTGCAGCGGCGGCTGGGAGGGGGCCCACTGCGAGACCAGTGCGTCGGGCTCCCTGGGGATGGCAGCGCTGGGGGTGGGGGGCAGGGGCAGCCCAGCAGGCCTTTCCTTTTAGTGAGAATGTCTGGAAGCAAGGCCCCAGCACCTCCTGCCCTGGGACGGGAGAGCCTGTGTGCTGTTGGCATTTGGTGGCGCTCATGCCAGCCCATGGGAGGGAGCTTCTGTGGAGATGCTTTGAGAATTAGCCCCTGGAATTAGCATGCTTGAATCCTGGCTTACAAAGAAAGGGGTCATCTTTTCCACCCATCCTGAGTTTAACTTCCATGACTTGTCCCGGGCTCCTTTACTCCTGGGAGAGGCTGCTGCTGCTGCTAAGTCGCTTCAGTTGTGTCCGACTCTGTGCGACCCCATAGATGGCAGCCCACCAGGCTCCCCCGTCCCTGGGATTCCCCAGGCAAGAACACTGGAGTGGGCTGACCCTGCTTAAGTCTCGGCTTGGCTGTGCTGGTTTTTGAACTGGGAGTGGAAAATGGGGTGAAGGTGGAGAGACGTGCCTCTTACACGTCGTGGGGCGTTGAAGGGCCTGGGAGTGTCTTCAGCTGGGTGTCTGCTCTCACCGCAGACATTAACGACTGCAGCCAGAACCCCTGCCACAACGGAGGCTCCTGTCGCGACTTGGTCAATGACTTTTACTGCGACTGTAAAAACGGGTGGAAAGGCAAGACGTGCCACTCACGTAAGTGGGGGCCAGCGGGGACCCTGGCCTGTGTCCAGGGGGCCAGGGAGGGCGGCCCGGGCTCACGCCGATCTCCTCATGCAGGTGATAGCCAGTGTGACGAGGCCACGTGCAATAACGGTGGCACCTGCTATGACGAGGGGGACGCTTTCAAGTGCATGTGCCCCGGAGGCTGGGAAGGCACGACCTGCAACATAGGTACCTTCTGCCCCCGCGGGTGCGGTGCGTGCAGGGCATCCCGAGTGCCTGGACCGCTCTCCAGGGCCTGTGTTTTGTCCCTTGTGAGGTCTCTGGAGCCTCAGGGAGTGTGGTCTTGTCTGCTCTTGTCTCACAGCCCGGAACAGCAGTTGCCTGCCCAGCCCCTGCCACAATGGAGGCACCTGCGTGGTCAACGGCGAGTCCTTCACGTGTGTCTGCAAGGAAGGGTGGGAGGGGCCCATCTGCACACAGAGTGAGTGTCCCCCCAACCCCGAGCTCTGCAAGGGCCCGTCCTGACCCCTGGGGGCTGGCGATGGAAACCAGAAGCAGAGCTGTGTGATGGCTCCGTGCACATCACCTGGGCCTGTTCTAAGGCCTTGATGGGAGGCAGCCCTGCCCTGCCCTGGGCATGAGAAAGTCACCCACGAGATAAGTGGACACAGATGGCGGCTTGCTTCCTGGCTCTGGTCTGACCAAGAGCCATTCTCACAGCCCCCTGCCCAGCTTCCCGGGGCCTCTTCCTGTGTACGAGTGTCCCATGGTGACTGCAGCAAAGTGTGATGTGGGCCTGGTTCCAATTGAGCAGGGGTCTTAAGCTCCTCCTGCTGGCGATAATGACAGCCTTATCATTTGGGTATTGTGGAAAGCACGGGTGCTTTCACTTACAGCTGAGAAGGCTTCGCTGTTAAGTTTTTGAATTTTTTTTTTTTTTTTACTTTGCAGACACCAATGACTGCAGTCCTCATCCCTGGTAAGCATGGCGCCCTGTTACACAGGCACTTGTTGGCTGTGACAGGTGTGGGCTTCTCCTGGGCCTCCTGCGTAAAATCCAGCTTCTGATTCAGGAGGGCTGGGGGTTGCTGCAGATTCCTTCTTTCCGACAAGCTCCCAGGTAGTGGCCATCACTCCAGTCCGTGGGCCAAACTTCAGTCAGATGGTGTCTGCGTTTAGAGCAGTGATGCTCAGACTTGGCTATACACAGGAATCACCGGGGAGGGTATAGTGCCTGGGACACAACTGGAGCTCCTGCAACCAGGAACTGTGAATTGGATGCTCTGGGGGTGGGACCCAGGCACATCATAAACGGTGTGGGGCCACCTTTGGCGGGGGCAGTGGCAGACAGGGAGGTGGTAACCAAGTGGCCTTTGCTCTTGTAGTTACAACAGTGGCACATGCGTGGATGGTGAGAACTGGTACCGCTGTGAATGCGCCCCCGGCTTCGCTGGGCCCGACTGCAGGATAAGTAAGGACCACCTCTGACTGGTATCTCCCCAACCCTTAGTCTAAGAGTTTTCCTCACTCAGACAGTTATGGCCATGGTTCTGCGTAGCCTTGACAATTAGTCTCCTGCTTCCAGCTGGGAGTAAGATGCCCCTGGCTGGACTTTCCCTCCCACCTGCCTGCTGGCCTTTCCCTGGGGTGCACCAGCCCCCTCGCTCCTGGGGAGAGTGCCTCAGCCACAGCATCTGATGGTTAATTTACTCTGAGGCTCTAAGAAAAGTGTGCTTCTCCTGTAGTAGCATGAAGCGATGGGCAAGGATGCATAGCCCCAGACCTCAGCCACAGGAAGGGCTGAGGCTGTGGTTTCCAAGGCTTGATCAGGCCTCACTGAAATGATTCAAATAAAATGAGGTCAGGAAATCCAGGTTTTTTAGGAAGTTTAAAGTTTATTCTGAGCCTTTTCCCTACTTTTTTACATGCCCTTTCTTTTGCCAAAAAAAAGTGATCAGTGTATGTTCTTATCCCTCAATAATTATTTAAACTTTTAAACTGGTCCTCCTTGAGGTCCCCAAGTCTGGATCTTCAAGAACTACTAGGTGGGGGAAAGAAAAGTGAAAGTGAAGTCACTCAGTTGTGACCAACTCTTTGTGACCCCATGGACTATAGCCCACCAGGCCCCTCCATCCATGGGATTCTCCAGGCAGAAATACTGGAGTGGGTTGCCACTGCCTTCTCCAAGGGGTCTTCCCAACTCAGGATTTTCCCAGGTCTTCCCAACCCAAGAATCAAACCCGCATCTCCAGCACTGCAGGCAGACTCTACCGTCTCAGCCACCAGGGGCTCCACTGGGTGGGGGACTTTGTGTCTATTCCATGTTTTTGAATCAAGGATTGGCAGATTATGGCCTGGGGGCCGAATCTGGCCCACTGCCTGTTTTTGTAAATAAAGTTTTATTGACTCACAGCCACACTCTACGTACTGTCAAGGGTTGTTTTCACGCTGCAAGAGTTGAGCAGTTGTGACAGAGACCACATGGCCCGCAAAGCCTGAGATACACTTGCTAGTCGACCCTTAATCAAGATCTTTGCTGGCCTCTGTTCTCTGAATTACACTATCCGAAAAGGAGCATTTAATTAAAAAGTGCTGTTTTCCTGAATGAGAAATTCTCAGCTGTTAGAAGTCAGGCTCCTGGTGACCCTTGGGAGGCCGTGACCGGAGACACTGGCAGTACTAATGGTCATTTCTTCATTTGGGTGCTGGTCACATGATGGAAATGCACTCAGCCTATACTTAGGCCTACAGATCCTGTCTGTGTGTTTTATCAGAAAAGCGTCGGTGCCTCCCATTGGAGCCTAAACTTGAACTCCATTTCTCCTAGACATCAACGAATGCCAGTCTTCACCTTGTGCTTTCGGGGCGACCTGTGTGGATGAGATCAATGGTTACCGCTGTATCTGCCCCCCAGGGCACAGTGGTGCCAAATGCCAGGAAGGTATGTGGGCCAGGTCCCGCTGCCGTGGGCCCCTGGGCTGAGTGGGCATTGCAGCCACCTTTTCAACTGTTCATGTGTGGACATTGTGCTCAGGGGGAGAATGCAGAGGGCACGTCCGCTGGAGACACCCAGGACCGGGAAACCTGAGGGTGCTTTGAAAGCAGTCCCTGTTGGTTTTAGCCAGCTTTTGTCACCGTTATGCTCTGTAATAACCCTCCCCAACCTCTGTGCCTACAGCAGGCAGTTGTGATGCTAGTGGGCACACAGGGCAAGCAGAGCGATGGATGCCTCGCGCTGGGCACCCAGTTCTGTTCTGTGTGCCACCCCACCCTTTTTGGACTGGCACTGTACCCAGGGCGTGTCCTTTTCCTGGTAGACAGCAGGCTTTCAAGGGGCCGAGTTCACTCCCAGGGGGGGACTCCGCTCACTTCTGTCCCTAGATGCTGCACTGATCATAGCTGGTTGTGTGGCCAGGTGCAGGGCCCGCTGAGGGGGAAGGATGCTTGCCCGCTGAGAGCAGCTACGTTGTCACAGGGCAAAGGGCGACGGGCCTCAGCATCTCCTGCTGGGCAGGGAGTGAAGAATCAGGACAGTCCATAGAAAGGGCAGCTCCTGCCACTCACGGGTCTCCGCCTCAGTTTCAGGGAGGTCGTGCGTCACCGTGGGGAGCGTGATACCTGATGGGGCCAGGTGGGACGCCGACTGCAATGCCTGCCAGTGCCTGGACGGGAGGGTCGCCTGCTCCAAGGTAGGCGCAGCCTGGCTGTCCTCGTCCCGGGGCCGCGTGGACCACTGCCGGGCGTATCCTGAGCTCTGTCTGTCTCTGCAGGTGTGGTGTGGCCCCCGCCCTTGCTCACTGCACAGAGGGCACAGTGAGTGCCCCAGTGGGCAGAGCTGCGTGCCCATCCTGGACACCCAGTGCTTCGTGCACCCCTGCACTGGGGTGGGCGAGTGCCGGTCCTCAAGCCTCCAGCCCGTGAAGACCAAGTGTGAGTCTGACCCCTACTACCAGGACAACTGCGCCAACATCACGTTCACCTTCAACAAGGAGTGATGTCGCCGGTATGGAGCGCTTCTGGCTGGCTCTGGAGTGGTGGGGTGTGTCCGCTTGCCCTAAAGCAGAGACATCATGAGCTCGGATCTCTTCCTTAGCCTGGATTCTTGTCCTTCACCAAAGCTTGGCTTGCGCGCAGCCTCCCTTTCAAGTAAACAGCAGTCTGTTTTCGTTCTGCTCCCTTACACACGTGTGGATTTTAAAATATCATTCTAGGGTCTCACCACGGAGCATATTTGCAGTGAACTGCGGAATTTGAATATTTTGAAGAATGTTTCTGCCGAATATTCGCTTTACGTAGCTTGCGAGCCTTCCCCTTCTGCAAACAATGAAATGCATGTGGCCATTGTGAGTATGAGACCCATTCACGCCTAGTCGTTTCATTGGAAGTAGCCCAGAGAGCTCACTTAGCTAGCATCCAGATGAGCAGATACATGGAAGGAGAGCTTGATGTACATGTGTGTTAGGAGCTCAGTCATATCCAACTCCTTGCAACCCCATGGACCACAGCGCACCAGGCTCCTCTGTCCATAGGATTCCCTAGGCAGGAATAATGGAGTGGGTTGCCATTCCCTTCTCCAGGAGATCTTCCCAGCCCAGAAATCCCCAGCTGGGTCCCCCCCCACTGTAGACAGATTCTTCCCCGTCTGAGCCACCAGGGAATGGCATACATGTATGGTGAAATAATTTTGAGTAAAAGTGACTGGTGAGTGTCCCTGACCCCCTGTGTCTGATGCTTCCTTTTCCAGTCTGCTGAAGACATCCGGGATGATGGAAACCCTATCAAGGATATCACTGACAAAATCATAAATCTCGTCAGTAAACGTGACGGGAACAGCTCGCTGATCGCTGCCGTTTCGGAAGTGAGAGTTCAGAGGCGTCCTCTGAAGAGCAAGGCAGGTAGGTGGTGGGGTCGGGGTCCCTTACTGTGGGGACCGTCCTGTCCAGCTCATCAATAAGACCAGCACAACCTGCATCCAGGGAAATCCCAGGCAGGAAGTTACTTGCTGGTTCCCTGTCCAGGATCCCCATTTTTAACTAGCAAGAAGACAGAGGCCAGTTGACATGACAGGATCCCATGGCTGTGGGCAGAGGTGGCCTGACTTGTCCCCTGCCTGTGGGCTGTCTCTGGTGCCAGGCCCTGCCTGGGCTGAGTGTTGCCGTACCGAGTAGCATCTTTGTGGAGCCTGCTTGTGCTCCAGGGCTGGGGAACAGTCCATCCTAAGCGCAGCTTTGATGAATGGCTCAGTGGCCCTGAAGGGCAGCCGGAGTCCCCTGGGGATCCCTGGAGCGTCACTATGCTGTAGCTGGCACGGGACCCCCGGGGGCGTTGGAGCCATGCGTCCCAGGGCCCTCTTTCCGATGATTATGAGAACCACTAGCTCATGAGCTGTCTCAGTAGCCAGACGCCCCTCCCCACACGGAGGTGGGCACCCGTATGGGCTGCCGTTTGCCCGGTCTCTCCGGGGAGGCCGGCAGGGTCCCTGAGGATGCCGGGAGGGACGATGCGGGTGGGGAAGGGGCCGGGGCCGCGGCCGCGGTGTGGTTCACCGGGCTCCCCGCCGCCCTGCCGTGCAGATTTCCTGGTGCCGCTGCTGAGCTCGGTGCTGACCGTGGCCTGGGTCTGCTGCCTGGTGACCGCCTTCTACTGGTGCGTGCGCAAGCGCCGGAAGCCGGGCAGCCACGCGCGCGCCGCTTCCGAGGATAACACCACCAACAACGTGCGCGAGCAGCTGAACCAGATTAAGAACCCCATCGAGAAGCACGGGGCCAACACGGTCCCCGTCAAGGACTACGAGAGCAAGAACTCCAAAATGTCCAAAATAAGGACACACAACTCGGAGGTGGAGGAGGACGACATGGACAAACACCAGCAGAAGGCGCGCTTCGCCAAGCAGGCCACGTACACGCTGGTCGACCGAGAGGAGAAGCCCCCCCATGGCACGCCGGCCAAACACCCCAACTGGACAAACAAACAGGACAACAGAGACCTGGAGAGCGCGCAGAGCCTGAACCGCATGGAGTACATCGTATAGCAGACGGCGGGCGCCATCCGAGGGCTCCCGGGCTCCGTTCCTGCGGCTGCCCTGTCTGTCGTGTTCCGGCTCCACGCTGTCCTGGATGTAGAGTCCCGTGTTAATTTAAGTTCTGACAAGCTGGCTTACACTGGCAGTGGTAGTTACTGTGGTTGGCTGGGTGGCACCGCACTGCGCAGCTATGCAAACACCGGGCCCCCGCCCCTGCCTGCCCGCACCTCTGGATCAGGCTCCCAGGAGTACGCCCAGCTTCCATTTCTGCCAGATGTCCCGATGGTGATGCAGTCTTAGGATCATAGTTTTTAATTTATATTTATTGACTCTTGAGTTGTTTTTGTATATTGGTTTTATGATGACGTCCAAGTAGTTCTGTATTTGAAAAGTGCCTTTGCAGCTCAGAACCACAGCAACTATCACAAATGAGTTTATTATTTATTTTTTTTATTGTATTTTGTTGTTGGGGGAGGGGGGACTTTGATGTCAGCAGTTGCTGGTAAAATGAAGAATTTAAAGAGGAAAAATGTGTCAAAAGTAGACTTTTGTATAGTTATGTAAATAATTTTTTTATTAATCACTGTGTATATTTGATTTATTAACTTAATAATCAAGAGCCTTAAGACATCATTCCTTTTTATTTATATGTATGTGTTTAGAATTGAAGGTTTTGATAGCATTGTAAGTGTATGGCTTTATTTTTTTGAACCTATTTTCTTATTACGTGTTGCCTATAAGCCAAAATTAAGGTGTTTGAAAATAGTTTAAGACAATAGGGTGGCCTTTTGTGCCTGGAATACTGGTGGAATTTTTTTTTTCTTACGACGTCAGATATTTAAAACCCCGACTGAGAGGCAGTTTGAGAGTTAGTCTAGAACAGGTGTGTGTTTTTTTTTTAAGACTTGAAGAGAGACAGGCAGATGATCTGCTGCCTAGCAGTTTAAGGGAACAAGGTGAGCTGTGACTCAACATAGCCAAAACGTGAGTGGCTGAAGATCAGTAAACATATCAAGTTAATTGTGTGAAGTTGGAAGCACACCAATCTTATTTTGTAAATTCTGATTTCTTTTCACCATTCGTTATGTAAGACTGATTTGATTTTTTTACCTACTGCATTTAGGGAGTATTCTAATAAGCTAGTTGAATACTTGAACCGTAAAATGTCCAGTAAGATCACTGTTTAGATTTGCCATAGGTCCACTGCCTGCCTTAAGTGAGGAAATCAAAATGCTATGGTGAAGTTTAAGTTCAAAAAGGCTTATTCAAAACTGATTTTGTTAGTTCACCATTGAGACCGTGAAGATCCTTTGTATTGTCCTCTTAGTGTTATACGAACATAAACATGCATCTTCGTGTTGTTCCTGGCAATACATTTTGAAAAGTCATATTTATTAAATTTTTTGTACGAAAACATGGACCAGTGTGGCCTCTTCTGAGCTTACGTAGTTTTGCCCAGCTGTGCCTCTGCCGCTGGCCTGGGTCTGTCTGGTGACCGGGATGCAAGAAGCAGGCTGTACTCCTCGGGGACCCAGAGCAGGAATGGCAAGCCTTTTCAGCCATCACCTTCATCTTAAGTTCTTGAAACCCCTCCCAGAGAGGCTGCTGTGGAGCTGGAGCTGTGAGAGCCCCATCTTCGGGGTCTTGATGCCCTTGTTATTCAACAGCGAGTGTGAATACTGCTTGAATAAACACCACTGGATTAATGGCCTGCAGTGTGGATGTGAATTGTTTTGAGGAACTTTGGGGCGATGCCCACCTCAGTCAGAGGGTTTTAAATAGCTTGGAATCGGTGCTGAGGGATTAGGAGAGAGGCAGGATGCTTTCTCTTCCTCTCTGGCTACTTGGATGAATAGGACTGTCCTGGTGTCACTGTGGACCACACCCTCGAGGCTTCTGTGCATGCTCCCGCTCCAGGCTGGCCTCCAGGACGTGGTGATGCCAGGCCCTGGGGGTGAGGACCCATCTCACTGCTCATCACCTTGCTCCCGGTGGTGAGCTGGCACCAGCCTCCCTCTCAGTCAGCCCTGGGAGCCGGCACTGGGCTGTCCCACCGGTGACGGGCAGGAGAGCCATGGGCGACAGGCCTGCCTGCGTGGTGTTGGGTGTTGGGGGGCTTTGCTTCTAGCACCTCTGCGTGGAGGGTGAGCCGCCAGTGACAGGCTCGTGGACAGCTTCCAGCAGCTTCATGGAGCTGCCAGGAGCGCCTTCCTCCCAGCCGTGGCTCTCCGGTTGTGCACCCATCCAGTCTTCGTGGTGCACGTCCAACTGGCACACCAGGCTGAGCAGAGCAAAAGCCATGCAGTTGTTGACCTTGCTTCATTCTTGGGACCCTTCTCTTTCTACCAGGTTAGGAGCTATATCCCAGCGGGTGCCGTGGTTAAGAACGGATGGCAGGTTGAGGCGTCCCTGTTCCTTGTGCATGCTCGGGGGCGGGAATGGAATTCTGGCTCACCAGGGAGGTGGCACCAAGGACAAACACCGAGAGGAGCCTGGTCCCCGACGGCTCCCTGTCCCGGTGTGGCTCTCTGCGGGGTTGGGTGGTCCCCGTGACAGCTCCCCGTTCTGGCGTGGCTCTTTGCGGGGTGAGGTCAGAGGGAGGAGCAGACAGACCAGCAGGACCAAATCTGAATTCCAATACTACCTTGCTCTGGTGGTTTGTAAAACTTGGATTCTGCAGGACCCCCAAAGTCCCTGGATAGTTGCCAGATGCTTGTGTGCCAAGAAAAAAGTTTGATGACCTCTGCAACTCTTTGTTCTAAGAGACGAGTGATCTTGAGATTGTTATTTCAAGGAGCCGTCTACGCAGGACATGCTGGGTGGTGGAAAGGAGTAGACGGGCTCATCTGGACACAGTTCGAAGCCAGGACCTTGGCTGTTAAGGGCAGTTGTCACCTTTCTTCAGATAGCAGGCATCCTGCACTGGAGTCCTGGTGTACCAGAGGCAGGAAAGTGCAAGAGAAGAGCCCCAGAACCTTCCCCCACCCCCCTGCCCCTGGAAAGCTCTGTGCCTCCTATAATCAGGCCCTGGAAGATGAAGAATTTTCCGATCAGAAACATGATGAACTAGAATTCCAACATTAGTACATATATACCGTGAAACTCCAGGAAAACAGCAGCTCAAAGCTGGCTGCTTTAGGATGGGAAACTGTCTTAGGATTCTAAACGCATATATACAATGTAGACTTAGAACAGAAAAGGGAGTATAGCTTGACTAAAAGTCCAGTGAGACTGGGTGATGAGCAGAGAAGCAGAACTTGCAAAGGCGTTTCTCTTTAATGCAGAATCCCAGGCCTAGCCCCTGACTTGCAAGCCGGGCCTGGGAACCTATAGTTTTCAAAAAGCTGTCCCCTCCTCCCCCCTACCCTCCCCTGCTTAGGTATGGCAGACTTTGAAAACAGCTTCACCAAAGTAGTCAAGCTCTTCCGTTAATTACAAGGTTTTTCCTCCTTGTTAAACTGAATTAAGCAATCTGGAAGCCAGTTTGTTGCTCAATTGCCACCTGACATCATTTTTAAGTAAATCAATTACACTACCTCTTGAGCCAGTTGTGGTGTAAGCACTTCATTTTATTGGCTGATCTGAGGGGTCAGTGAGTCAAAGTTAACTTATTTGGTAATCTTTCTTAGGTGGCAAAGAGCCCAAGGAATCAGCCTGTGGGTTTGCCACATTTCTGAACAGCATACACCTGTCGACCCTAAAGTGAGCGAGTGTGTGTGGTGAATAACCAGTTGCTTTAAAACAAAACAAAACAAAACAAAACCTCCTGAAACTGCTATTGGCCTGCAGAGGTTTGCGACTCGGGCAGAGCGAGGTTCTAGCACTCCCGCTTCCACGGAGGCTTGCTTTCTTGCCTCTGCTGGGAATGAGAAGCAGGAGTCAGAGGTTCCGGCGCTGGGAAGACACACCAGCGCTGGGTTATGGGAAGCCTCCTCCTGCTAATGTGTATTTATACTTGTAAGCTCTGATTCATCTGAGCCTTGAAACAGAAATCTGCTTCCTGAGGTTCTGTTTTTAAATAGATAGTTTGCAAAAACAACAATTATTTTTCTTAACATTTTTTTTCCATCCCACAAGCAGCTAAACATCCCAACTCAGGCTATGTCAGGCTCCAACTATGCCAACAGACAGCTTGGTTATCAGAAGTAGAAGGGTGCCCCAGGGCAGTTCTGTGGGGTTCTGGCCCCAGAAGTCTTAAAAACAGAGTTCAGAAACTATCAGGGCAATCATGTTGCGTCACTTTATGTCCATGAGATATTCCCAGGTCTATTAAGAATAAAGAACTTCCCCTTGTGAACAACTAACTGCCTTCCAGTGGTGGTTAATGGCAAGTGGGGGTGATGGTTGCAGGGTTCGGGTGCCGCTCCCTGGCACAGAAGGGCCTGCACACAGCATGGCAGCCTCTGAGATGGTGTCACAAGGGTGCAGCTCCCCCGCTTTGGACAGAAATTCTACCTGGGTTACTTGCTCTTGCATGCCAGGCACAGGCTCCTGGCTTAGACTGTGTTTCTTTCAAGTCCTGGGCAGCTTTTACAAGTCTTAAATTATGTATCATTATGCACAGGTCCAGTAGTAACCTGTGATAGGCAAGTTGGGGAAATTAACTTGGCGAGTAAAGGCTCTAAAGTCCAATAAGAACCTTGAATCGAGGCCTGCCCACTCCCCTACCTGGCCCCCACCCACGCCTCCCCCGCCACTCCACATCAGGGCACCCAGGAGCTGAATTACCCAGAGGGCGAAAGCAGATGCCGGCAACAGCTTTTTTTAAAAGGGACCCTCTCCTGGCAGGGCCAGCAGGGCTCCTCCCCCATCCCAGGGGAACTCGAGCTGGCAGCTGGCTTCCTAATGACAGATCCGCACCCAGAGGGGTTGGCCTCAGCTCTGTTTTCCACCTGAAGAGGGAAAAGCTGCTTTACTTCAGCCTTTCTCAGAAAAGTGCAGCTGAAAAGCCTTCATGAGAGACTCACAGGATATTAGCCAATAGGAGACCTTCCCAAGCAAAAGATCCATCCTTCCTTACTTTCCCAGGTGGGAAAACTGGGACCTAGAGAGGATCAGGGACCCGTTCCAGGTCACTCCGAGTTGGCAAGAATTAGGACTAGAATCTGGGGCCCCTGCCAGCTGGGTTGCTGTGTTTTCAGCGTCTTCTGGGGTTTTGTCAGGTTTATCTCCAGGAGCTGCCCTTGATGTGACTGTCAAAGATGCAGACTTGGGAAGTGAGCAAGGGACCCAAATGAAGGCACAAGATGCCACCACAAAGTCAGTGTGACCATCCCAGCTTTGCCTCCTCCAGACTCCGCCTAGAAATGGACAGCTTTACGACCCCACGAACAATGCACATTCCCCAAAGCAAAGGCAGACTCGGCCGGCTCCTTTGGAGGCGAGTCCCTTGTTCTTGGCCAGCTTCGGATTTCCTTTGAGTTTCTGCTTCAGGGAATTAGAAAATGAATCGCAGGAAAAGAGGGTGAGAAAGGAAAGCAAGCGACAGCCGCCTACGTCCTGCCCCTCCCTCTGCGTTGCATGTACAGGCGCACCTCACAGGGTTTTCAAGGGGGTCTATCGCGGCAGCTGGGAGGCGCGGGCGGGGTCCGGTGACTGCGGCTGCAGCAGGCCTCCGCTCTCAGGGCTCCGCACCATGCTCGCCTCCTGGGCAGGCTACAGCGCGAACAGCACCCCAGCAGTTAAAGGACTGAGCTCCCCGGCGGCTGAACGTGATGCCATCCATGGCCAGGGCCAGCGCAGACACGTCCGGGGCCTCCCGGAACCGCCCGTGGGCCACTGGTTTCCTCCACGTCTCCCCCACCCGCCGAGGAGGGCCAGGAGCCGATCCCAGGTCTTCGACCTGTTGCTCACGCTGGGGAGCCCAGATTTACGCGCTTTATGCTTAAGTTTCCTATGCGCCAAGGCACCCTCGAGGACCCATTTAGGAAAACTCCGTCCTGGAGACAGAATATACACCCCCCAAGTTCAGGACGATGAGTCAGATATCCTCGGGGGCTCCTGGCTTGGCAGGGCGGTTTCTGGAAGTGTTTTTGAAAGAATCCAAGGTACCAATCAGAAAGGAAGAGCACAAATGTGAAACAGCAACAGGTTTGCGCAAAACTAAGGACGAAGTGGCCAAGACATGAAAGAAAAGGAGCGTGGGGGTGGGGCGCTGAGCGAGGCCTCCCACGTCGCTCAGCTGCGTCCATGGCTGGTATCTTTACATTTGCTTACTGTAAGTTCTTGATCCAACATCGGTAAAAAAGCCTCAATAGAAGGTAAACTGACGCAGTTACTATGGAAAACAGTCTGGAGCTTCCGTAAACAACTGAAAATAGAGCTACCATATGATCCAGCAATCCTACTCTTGAGCATATATCTGGAAAAGATGAAAACTTGAACTGAAAAAGATACATGCACTTCAGCTTCAAAGAGGGGCGTCCCTGGTGGCTCAGATGGTAAATAAAGAATCTGCCTGCAATGCGGGAGACCTGGGTTTGATCTCTGGGTGGGAAAGATCCTCTGGAGAAGAGGATGGCAACCCACTCCAGTATTCTTACCTAGAGAATTCCATGCACAGAGGAGCCTGGTGGGCTACCGTCCATGGGGTCGCAGAGTCCAACTTGACTGAGCAATTAACACTTTCACATTCAGTGTTTATCGCAGCACTATTCAGAACCTTCAAGACATCTGTCCGTCAACAGATGAATGGATAAAGCAGGTGTGATATGGAATAGTATTCAGCCACAAAAAGAATGAAATATTGCCATTTACAGCAGCATGGATGGGTCTAGAGATTATCATACCAAAGTGAAGGCAGACAAAGATAAATATCATATGAGATCACTTATATGTGGAATCTAAAAAACAATAATACAAATCAACTTATTTGCAAAACAGAAACAGACTCACAGCCAGAGGAAAAAAATCTTATGGTTACCAAAGGCAAAGGGGAGAGGGAGGGATAAATTATAGAAGTATGGGGTTAAAAGATACATACCACTATATGTAGAATAAACAAGTGTTTACTGTATAGTAAAGGGAACTATCTTGTGACTGTCTGTAAAGCAAAGCATCTGAAGCTATACACCTGAAACAAACACAGTACATTAAGTCAACTGTAGTTAAATTCAAACAGACAGGCCTCCACGGGGGCCTGATTGGCTGCCCGTCACTTTTGCCTTCTCAGCTGCCGAGCCCTGATAGTCAGGGCCTGCACTCTGGAGCCACACCTCCTCGATTCCCCTGCAGCACTTTTCTTCCTTGAGTCCTGGCACCAATATCTTCTGCCTGGGCGGTGTTAGGCTCACACCACCGTGGCTCAATAGAAGTCACTGGGCTTTGGGGTTTAGACAGGCCTGGATTCTCAGTTCTGCCACTTACTAACTCAGGAAAATTTCCAAAATGCTCCGTGCCTCAGTTTCCCCATCTGCAAAATGGTGATAAGAAATGTGTATCACTTGGTCAGTATTCACAGAAAGGGACGGCAGCAAGAAAGAACGCATGCTCTGTATTTCTCTAAGTCACATGAGACCAGAGTTCGTTAAAACATGAAGTCCAGCGAGATTTCAATGACTGTCTCCATTCACACTTAAAAAAAATCTTTTGGCCATACTGCACAATGCGTGGGATCTTAGTTCCCAGACCAGGGATCAAAACCCTTGCCCCCTGCCTTGGCAGCATGGCCTTCTTCTCACTTGGTGGCACTGGACCACCGAGGAAGCCCCCCATTCTTTCCTTTGAACTGCACCTGTGTTAGAGAAGAGCCAAGGGCTATTGGATCCGGTGGTGGACAGTCCCTAGAGACTCCTAGCCCCTGGTTATTTGACCAAACACTAATCCAGGTCCTACTGTGAAGGGATTTTTTTTTTAACATAATTAAAGTTCCCAAATTAGTTCATCTTAAATGCAATGATTACCCAAGTGGAGATTTAAAAGCAGGGAGTTTTCTCTGGCTGGTTACAGAAGAAGTCAGAGATTCAAAATAGGAAGGGATTCAGCACAAGGAGTTTCTGCATCAGGTCCTGAGTAGAGCCAGAGATGCTGAGCGCTGGCCCCGGCCAGCCACCGGCAGACCTAGTACCTGTGTCTCTGACTCCGAGAGTCATTCCTCCCTTGGCAGAACTGCCTGAGGACGCTTTTCTAGATGCCCCAGGCTCCGCCCAGGCAGGCTCCACCCTGCTCTGCAGGGTCACGGAGCAGAGGGCACGGCAAGAGGCTCACAGGCAAGCATGCGAAGGAGAATATACACAGCAAAGCAAAGCTGCTGTTTCACAAGCCCCTGTCCACACTGGCATCATTTGGGGAAGGTCTTCCAGGCCCCTCCTGTGAGAACACATTCCCATCTCTGGCCCTGTGTGTCCCATGGAGATTGGAGGTCGTCCTGATTGACCATCCCCCTCCTCCCTCTGACAGCAGGCACAGACGGATGGGTTGGTCTCAGTCCTTCCAGGAACCCACGGTGGGTTTGGGAACAAGCACTCCACATTCTTCTCACCAGCTGAGCCTGTGAAGGAACTGAAAGGGCCGTAGGAGTCACTGGGCCGAGAAAAATCCCCAGCCAATCCATCACCTGCTCCTCTGGAGAAGGATCTGTCTGTCTGTCCAACTGCAGACCCAAAGGCAGGTGGAGAGAGACAGGCGGAGCAAGTGAGAGCTGGGGCCATGTCCACCCAGGGTGTGTGTCCACCAGGGTGTGTCCGTGAGCATGTCTGTGTGTACATGTTCACTAGTTTGTGTACTGATGAGTATGTGTCCACAAATGTGTATCCAGGATTGTGGCCGTGTCTGAGTATGTCCATGAGTGTGACTGTGTAGATGTGTCCATGTTTGTGTGAGTTCATGAATGTGTCTGTGTCCATGAGTGTGTCTGTGTGCATGTGTCCATGTGTATCTATCCATGTGTGCATCCACTAGTCTGTCTGTGTCCACCAGTGTATCATGTGTCGAGTGTGACTGTGTAGATGTGTGTATGTATGCCCATGTGTAATGCCTTTATGTGCATCCACTACTGTGTGCCTGTGTACACTAGTGTGTGTGTGTCTGTGTGTTCATGATCACATCTGTTATGTGTCCATGAATGTTTGTGTCTAAGTGTCCATGAATGTGTCTGTGTGTCTGTGTGTATGAATGTGTCAATGTGTGTCTGTATGTCTTGTGTTCATGAGGGTGTGCATCTGTGTTCATGAGTGTGTGCATCTATGTTCATGACTATGTATGTCCATTTGTGTCTAAGTGTATCCATGTGTCTTTTGTCTGAATGTGTGTCTGTGTGTGCGCGCATCCACTGTTGTGTCCCTGAGTGTGTATGTCTGCAGGTCTATGTGTGTCCAAGAATGTTTGTGTCTAAGTGTGTCCATGTGTCTGTATGTCTGAATGTGTGTCCGTGTGTGTCTGTGTGTGCATCCACTACTGTGTCCATGAATGTGTCTGTATGTCTGTGTGTCCATGAGTGTGTGCGCATGTGTCTAAGTGCAGACAGAACTGGTAACAGAAGACCGGCGAGAGGGCGTGGGAGCCTGGGACCTTATTTATAAAAGCTCTTCTGCCCTGAAGCAAGTCAAACTCCCCGCTGAGAAGCTGCTTTTTCTTCCTCCCTTTTGAGCCTCGCTGCTCAGCTGACCTCTCCCCCACAGAGGTCACTGCTCTGCTCGCCCTGGGCACCTCGCCTTCTGGGACTGGATCGCTGTGGAAGCCTGCAGAGCCAAGAATTCTTCAGCGCTGATTTCTGAGAGAAAAGCTGTAGTAAACCTCATGAAGCAGCCTTTTTTTTTTTTTTTAAGAAATAGATGCATGTTATGATCTTTGGGTAACTGTTAAAAAAAACAAAAAACAAAAAACAGAAGGCAAACACGAAAACTGCATAGCACCAGACTCCCCTCCCACAGCCTGCTTCACCTCCGAAAATAAATCAGGCTGGGGGATGAATGAGGCTTTACGAAACGTAAGTGAACTTAAAACACAAGGTCAGCATCTCTGTCCTAGGTAATCCTTCCGAGGATGAGAAATTCTCCTCTTTTTCCCACAGGGTTATTTCAAATGTGCTTTCTGAGCCAAATTATTTTAAAAGCGTTCTTTCTTCCACTGCCCTGTTAAGCGTGAACTTGAGATTCACACGCACTTTTGAGAGCTTATTAATGATATTAATGATCATGGATCAAAGCAAAGCCCAGACAATTACTTAGGTGCTTTAAAAACCCATCTTCTGTAGGAGGCTAACAACGTCTCAGTGCCGGCAAAGAGGAAGCTGGGCTCTGATGTGTCAAGTGTAAAGCCCAGAGCTAACGAACGTAGGGGGACTTGCAGAAGAGAACGGGTCTCTCTGTAGGAGTAAAACATAGGCCTACTGCTACCTTGTCACCGAAGCCTTTTCCAGGCATGTCAAAGTAGAAACGTTTCGGTTTGTTTTGGATTATATCTGCTTCACAACGTGTGGCAGTGTCTGCTGGACAGCAAAGTGCATCAGCTGCACGCACACACATACCCCCTTTCCCTGGGGCGACCCCACCCCCGGGGCATCACGGAGCCTGAGCTGAGCTCCTGGTGCTGCACGCAGCGTCGCACCACTGTCAGGCCCAGTTCTGACCTGCACAAAGCCCTTCTGCTCAGGAATACTCAGCTCTTCGTAGACCCTGCCTCTTCTAGCACCCAGTATTTAGACACACAAAAACTGCCCCCCCGCCCCCCAACCTTTAAACAACAGTTCTGAACTATGGCATCATCTCATGGGAATTTGAGGAGCTTTTACAACTGCCAATGCCTAGGCCAAATCTCAAGGATTCTGATTTAACTAGAAGCTGCCGATGACCCACAAGGTCCTGCCAGTGTGTGGCCAGTGTCCGTACTCTGAACCCATTTTTAAACAGACGAGTTTTAACGCATAGAGTGACACATTTACCTTGGGGTTCTACGGAGCTAGGCGTGGCACTTACTGTCCAAAGATTAGTGGACAGATGAAGAAACCGAGGCCTGGGAGGTTATGTGACTTGTCTCCAAACCACAGGAACCAATTGGTGGCAAGGTGCCAGGGTTGGCAGCAGCAGCAGACAGGCAAGAGTGGCTTTCCGAGACTGGCACTTGGGGCCTGTGACTGAAACACCAAGAAATGGCTTGGGTGCAATGGTTCTTAGCGTTTCACGCACAACTAGTCAGGTGTATCATCCCAACCTGATATGGAAATGCTTCTAAAAAATTATGCATAGGATCCAAAGGGAAATATATTTGCAAGCAACCAGAGAGGCCTCGAAACCTGTCATAAGAGGCAGCGCAGAGAAAGAGGCGGCCCAGGACCTCACTCGTGCTGCACTTCGAAAATGGAGAGGAATCCCCTTGGGAAATGTCAAGATTCTCTGGAAAGAAGTCAAGGTCACATACTTTAACCCCTCACTAGAGGAGTCTATCTCAGCTCACAAATGGGAGAAGTGGGAATATAGCTACATTATAAAGACCACCCCTAATCTTACATTTAATCACAGCATCTGCACAGGGTGTTCCAGGCCTAAATTTTTAGGGCTAATGGTTCAAATGAGGAGCTCCTTTGATGATTTTAACAGTTGTCAAACCATCAGAACTGCTCCAAGGAGGAAAAAGTCTCCAACCAATAAAAGATAATTTTAAACTGCATGTTCAGAAAAGGGCATTTTGAATGCATATTCCTTGGGCTTAATTAATTCACTTGCTTTAAAGAAAAGTGATACACATTAAAACAATTTTATTTTTTATTCATGAAATAGGTTCATTTACAACTACACACTAATTATTTCATCCCTTAGGAATGCACAACCATTGAAACTATTTTAGTGAGTGTTAATCGCTCAGTTGTGTCCAACTCTTGAGACCCCATGGACGGTAGCCCGCCAGACTCCTCTGCTCATGGGATTCTCCAGGCAAGAATACCAGTGTGAGTAGCCATTCCCTTCTCCAGGGGCTCTTCCAGACCCAGGGATTGAACCCAGGTCTCCTGCACTGCAGGCAGGCTCTTTACCACCTGAGCCACCAGGGAAACTATTTTAGTAGCTGAAACCAAACAAGAGAGTAAGGTCAGTGGGAGAAAAGAGCTCGCCTGGGGATGAAGGCCGTGACTGGCTGTCTGCCTTGACTGAAGAACATCTACTCCGGGGCTCTGTCAAATCCACACCTTTAGGGGACTTCCCTGCTGGTCCAGTGGTTCAGAATCTGCCTTCCGAGGTAGCACACGTGGGTTTGACCGCTGGTTGGGGAACTAAGATCCCACGTGCTGTGGGGCAACTAAGCCTGAGGGCCACATCTAGGGAAGGCCATGTGCCACAGCCAGAAAAGCTTGCACCCCGCAGTGAAGAGCTGCAGGCTGCCATGAAGTGAAGGCCCAGCGCAGCCACGATTACAGAAAAGCAAGAAAACACACCCTTAGTTGCCTGGTCAGGTGCTCTGGGATCAAATGTATGGTTTTCCTCATTTTACTGGTTTAATTAACAAGATTTTTAATAAGTAACTGTAATGGCAATCATGCTGTATAACACAACTTACATGATTAAATCCAACCCTGAAACTGAGTAGTTCTTGACAGTTAAAGGCAGTAACTTCATCTACTCAAGTCCCCTCAGTTCACATGGACATGTATTTGTTCCGTGTCTTGTTAAGTAAACACAGAAACCAACTGAGAAGGAGTTCTGCAGATTTCTGAGGATCTAATTATACCATAAATTGTAATACCCACGATCTATATGGTTAGACCTCTGCCCTGAATGATTCTCCGAATTAACTTCACTTTACAATGATTAATTTATTTGGTACCGAAGAAGACTTTAAACTGTTTAACAGAAATCAGCTTAACTTTGTTTCCCTGCTTGTTCCAACACGTTTCAATTGATTTGTATTTCAATACCAAGGTTTGAACTCTCCTGTCCTGACAAACCATGCATGGAGATTTCCTCACGAAAGAAAAGAAGAAATGAAAAGGATTTCTACATGCAAGCCATAGCACAGCATGCTGGAGAGCGGTGCCGGCTCTCAGGAAAGCCCAGGGAGGACCAGTCACCAGAACTGTGTGTTAGACTGCAGTGGGGGCCGCCTGGAATGACTTCAAGGCCTCGGGACGGCGATGCCGCGCCCCCAGCACTCTCCTGTGGTGGCTCCCTTCCTTCTGCGTGCTGCCCTCTCCCAGCTCAGCCTGAGGTCCCAGGCCACCAACGTGCACAATTCAGGTTAAAGTCCAAATAAGACACCGAAAGCAAACAAACTGATCTCATTGATGTTTGCAAGATATATCCTGAGAAACATTTTTAGAGAGCAGCTATGTTCTTCATAAATAAAACTACACAGGGCTTTTGGGACTCTTCCTTGTTATGAAATGAAATATATTTCCCACTTTTTTCATTTAAAATGAGTGAACAAAAGCTGTAACATTTATTCCTCACTGCCCTAAAGTTTGCTGCTTTGCATTTCACAATTTACATGCATGGCTGGATGACAGGTAATCTCCAGAAGCAAAGAAAAGAAAAATGTGGAAGAAAAGTCACACTGACTGTTCTCAGACATTTATAGATATTAAAAAAAAAAACCAATCTATTAAAGTCATTTGGAAGCACATGGAGATGAATTAGAAGCCATGACATTGAGAAAGTTAGCGAGTTCAAAGTTATGACATTAATCAATAGGATCCATATTTCTTCCAAGCATCAGAGTTACAGGAACTTGAATATTCATTAAATTTGAGTTATTAAGTGAGTGGCTGAAGAACTTATTCTTTTTAACCAAGAATACTGACAGAGTCTCAGATCTGTAGATGAATTACTAAGATTATCAAGAATATCAACACACACCCACTTCCAGCAGTAGAGAACCAAGTCTTCATTTCCCACCTAATAAGCAACAAAAAAACCTGGCAGCCATTTTCCCCTCTGAACTTCCAAATATCCGAAGAATCAAACAACCACTCAGGAAACAAGAGAACCAGGGGTGTTTCAGACATGTGGAAGGAAAATGCTTAAAGGCGAAATGCCTCAAACACATGCCCCTGTGCAGAAGCGGAAAGTCGGTCCCTTTGCTAATACTGTTAAAACCCATGTACATGAAGGCTGTGAGAAAGACCCTACTGACCTACAGCCAAAGGTGCAATGACACAGCTTTTAAACAACTTTTCTGTTTTTAAATTTCAGCCGCACTGGCTTTCACTGCACTGCACAGGCTTTTCTCTAGTTGCCCCTCGGCATGTGGGATCTTAGTTCCCTGACCAGGGACTGAACCCATGTGCCCTGCACTGGGAGATGGGAAGTCCCAAACTCAGTCATCATCATAGCCACAATATACCAAACTCTAAAGCCAAGAATTTTCTTGAAAGGTAATCATTAAACATACAAGTACTGGCTTTAACCATCAGGCCCAGGTTAACTAATGAAATGAAAACTCGATAAAAACTTCCTCTGGTGCCTCCAGTTCAAACAGCTTCCCCTAGTTCTGGGGCAGGCAGCAGCTATTGGGATGGCTCTTCCTTATTCCAGATTCTTCCAGGGAGCTCACTGTTTCTTGGCCTATCTCCTGGGCTGTTATTTTGTGCCCTCTCTGCTTAAACTGCTACAACAACTGTTTCTGTTTAAGACTCAGCGACACGCTGTGAGCCCATCTTCAGTGACAAGCACCCAGAAAACGGGTGACTCTGAGAGGGGGCTCAGGACGGACCATGTTCTATCACCTCCTCAGGAGGGTTCCCCCCCGTGCAGTCTGCACTTCCTGGAGGAGTGGACTCTGCTCCACTGTGGTTGGCATTCTGCTGGGCTACCTCTTCTACTGTGGAGCCCAGTGAATGGAGTCACCTGAGGCAGGATTAAGAGCTAGGAGGGAAGAGGAAGAGACGTCAGTAGGCAGGGCCACGTTCCTGGTGAGGATGTTGAGGCTGGGGTCCCAGGAAGGGAAGAAGTCTCCAGAAGAGTTTGGAGCATCAAAGAAGGGGGCCTGCATCCACAGCCAGGCATGGCAAGGAAGATTTAGCTTCATGACCCAAAATGATGCCATGAAATTTGGCTGCCTCTTCAGGAGTCCTGCCCTACAATCTAAAGAAAGGAGAGCTGGGGATGGACAGAATGAGCTGGGAGAAAGAAACCACTAATTAATCTAAGCATGAACTTACACTGTATCCATTTCTATATTCTTTTATTTTGTTGGGCTTTTTCTGTTTGTTTGTTTGTTTTTTTTCTAACTCCTACACTTTGGGGGAATATCTTGATTTTCCATGTTACTAGGGAGGAGGTATTATTTCAAAGGACCACCCAATGTTGAGCAGGAAAAAAAGACACATTTGATGGGTGGCCTTTGAATATAGTTTCCTTCATTATTTCAGAATAAAACTTGGTTAAGAAAATCTACTGTAGTTGTCTATCCAAAACAAGTCATTGCTATGATTCACTACGTGACATTTCAGCAAGGCCACTGGAGACAACAGTGGGTGATTCTGCAAACGCAAGGCTCCTGGTAGGGAATCTAAGCTGCCCGTGCAGCCTTCCAAGTGGGGAACTGCCAGCTCTGCCCACTGAATTCCCCTCAGGCTTGGATCTGTTCTGAACTTCACCAGAGTCTTAAAGGTGGGGGCTAAAGACACATTTGATGGGTGGCCTTTGAATATAGTTTCCTTCATTATTTCAGAATAAAACTTGGTTAAGAAAATCTACTGTAGTTGTCTATCCAAAACAAGTCATTGCTATGATTCACTACGTGACATTTCAGCAAGGCCACTGGAGACAACAGTGGGTGATTCTGCAAACGCAAGGCTCCTGGTAGGGAATCTAAGCTGCCCGTGCAGCCTTCCAAGTGGGGAACTGCCAGCTCTGCCCACTGAATTCCCCTCAGGCTTGGATCTGTTCTGAACTTCACCAGAGTCTAAAAGGTGGGGGCAGGGGCAAGGGGTAGGGACACGCCTGAACTAAAAGAAAGAACAAGCCTCTCTGATGTCTCCCCCTAAGGTCAGGCCAAACTACATGTAAATGTCCTGCAGCTCTTGGTGCAGTCGCAGCTGCCAGGGCGCTGTGGCCACCATGCTTAAGGACCTGGGAACAGTGCTTCCCGCCCCCGAGCCAGGCGCTTCGTAAGTCTGGGGCGGGGGGGGCACGGCGGCTGCATGTCCACACGTGGGCCGCTGATGCGCTGGGGGCCAGGACCGCCAGGTTGCAGGAAATCAGTCCCCGGGGGTCTGCAATTAGCCCGGGGGTTGCCAAACTTGAGCAGGTTTCAGAATCACCCAGTTTCTCATTCTGCAGGTCTGGGGGGGGGCCAGGCTCTGCCCTTTTCACACACTTTCAGATATGACGCTGGGGCCACAAGCAGATGGGGTGACCCGCAAGCCTGCTGCTCCACTGCTGCCTGACTCAGGCTGCAGGGCAGGAGGACCCTGCAGCAAAGAGAGCACCACGGTCACTGTGGGCTTCATCCAGGGAGGTGACGAGGCACACCACTGGTTTCCACCAGTGGATGCTGTCGCTGCCGACAAAGCCAATGGTTCTTTATCACTGAAGTCAGTTTCTGAAGTTAACGTGTGAACGAGAAAGGAGCAGTGCTGGCAGCACAAGCTCCTGGAGGCTGCTGGTTTGAAAGCTGAGCCCAACACAGGTACGTAACTTCTGCTGAAATGATCATTTGAATTCCTGTAAGTCACGGCTTCTCGGCACACTGCTCACTTGCCCCAGGTCTGGTCACGACATCCTCCACGAGGCTGCAGTCCTCTTGTGTGAGCAAGTAGCTGCTTCCACCCTTTTCTTTTCTTGGTTGGGCTGCCCTGAGTCAGAGCTAAGCTTTCAGTGTTTGTGGCTGAGTTGTGCCTGCCCTGGCTTATTTTTCGTAAGATATCTGGAGGAGAGAGTTTTCCAAAACATGCAACTCTTCATTAGATGCAGTTTCTGCCAAATCGTGTTTCAAAAGCAACCCCGGATCTGACAGCTGTCAGGTTGGCAGGACCCTGGCAGCTTTCCTTTTCCCACTATTATTTCCCTCGGGGCTAATCGATCACTTCCAAGAGAAACTCTCTTGTGGTGGTCGGTGTCTCCTGCAGGGCTGCGCTTCCTGAGTTTCTGCGGTGCTCCAGCCCCTCGTGGGCTCTGCTTTGGACTGGGGAATGCTGACTCACACCACAGACAAGGCTCCTGCTTAGAAGCTCGGTCTGCAACCGCACCCTGGGATGAGGTTTCTGCTGCTCCTGGCCAGGCCTGATGACCTTTCTCCAGCTTCAGAGCAGGAAGCCCCTGGTGGGTCTCAGACGCCTTCCCGTCATCCTCCGCCTGTCCCACGGCCGGGGGGCTGGATGAGGCTGGCCGGCCCCTCCTCCTCCATGCTTCCTCTGCAGCCACCGAGTCGCTGGATGCTCCCACACTGGCCCTGCTGCCTCGAGATCCGCTCACGGCGCTGCTTTTTGTCTCAGTTCTGTTCACACTAAAACAAACAAAGAATTTTTTCATTTGTAAATCTGCGATGGCCAGGTTTCCCTCGGAGTCCCCATGTCATATTTCTTACACTTGAAGCAGGAGGCATGTGTTAACCTCCCTTCTCCTCACCCCACTGGCCAATCTCACAAAAAATCCCAAGTGTCTGTTGATATGCAGACTGGATCAAGCAAGAACTGTCACAGTTTCCAACACACTGGGACACACTTTACTTATTGATTACTGGTTAACAATGGTATTTTAATGGAGTTCATATTTTAACTAAGACAGAGAGGCATTCATTTCAGATGTTAAATATCAATATTACCTATATTTGATATATTGATTTTCTCCCCAGAAGCAAATACACAAAGCAAAGTGTGTGTGTGTGTGTACATATAAGCATGTTCTTTTAGCACATACAAACTTTTCTATAACACACAGGAACTTTCTAAACTTTCCTTTTTCTATAACATACATACAACAGATAATGCAGATTGTACTGTGTGACATTCACTTGGAGGTGCACAATAGAAGCTGGCCAGGGAGACTGTACAGACCAGAGATTTTGGCATATATTTGTAGACTTGTGAATGGAAAGAAGTTTCTTGAACCACCAAACTCAAAATATTGAGGCTGAAATATTTCTTTAGGTTAAGCTTTCATCTGGAAACCAATACTTACTACAGCTATCATTCTCCCAAAGATTATCATCATGACATGAGGGTCAGAGAGGCCCCTGAGGAAGGCAGCGCATGTTTCCTGATCTGTCCGGGGCTGCTTGGAAAGTTGTACGAAACACCATCAACAGGTGCTTTTCATGTTCAAAGTGCTTGTCACTAATTGCTCCTTGCAACATACCTGTGAAGCCAGGCCTTGTTTCCCACTGTCCAGAAAGCAAGAGAAAAAGTCTGGAAGGTAGAAGAAGTCCCAGCTCTGTGACTCTGGACAGGATCAGTGCCTGAGGGGCTTCTGTGATTAGGGTCTATGCACTCTTGCTGAATTCTAGCCCTCGTGTTGTGTCCCCGTCTATATAGACAGTTTGGAGAGAAGAAGAGGAAACCCACGGGACCTACATTTCTTGCAGAACGTTTCTCTTGGGCTCTGACCAGGGAGGAAGTAGTTGTTCCACACACCCAGTATGATCCCCTGACGCTCCGTGGAGAGCTCGTCCCAGCTGTTGCGAAAGAAAACAAAGTCAACCAGTAATCTGTTAACTGCACAGGTGGAAAACATTTCCACTCCAAATACCCCAGTGAACAGATTCAGTTTGGTGAGGACAGGATGAAACTACATAGTGTTCAGTTCACAGTCGCTCACTCGTGTCCGACTCTTCGCGACCCCATGAATTGCAGCATGCCAGGCCTCCCTGTCCATCACCATCTCTAGGAGTTCACTCAGACTCACGTCCATCGAGTCAGTGATGCCATCCAGCTATCTCATCCTCTGTCGTTCCCTTCTCCTCCTGCTCCCAATGCTTCCCAGCATCAGTCTTTTCCAGTGTGTCAACTCTTCACATGAGTTGGCCAAAGTACTGGAGTTTCAGCTTTAGCATCATTTCTTCCAAAGAAATTCCAGGGCTGATCTCCTTCAGAATGGACTGGCTGGATCTCCTTGCAGTCCAAGGGACTCTCAAGAGTCTTCTCCAACACCACAGTTCAAAAGCATCAATTCTTTGGCGCTCAGCCTTCTTCACAGTCCAACTCTTACATCCATACAGGACCACAGGAAAAACCATAGCCTTGACCAGACGGACCTTAGTCGGCAAAGTAATGTCTCTGCTTTTGAATACGCTATCTAGGTTGGTCATAACTTCTCTTCCAAGGAGTAGGTGTCTTTTAATTTCATGGCTGCAGTCACCATCTGCAGTGATTTTGGAGCCCCCCAAAATAAAGTCTGACACTGTTTCTTCAGCCTTCTTCACAGTCCAACTCTCACATCCATACATGACCACAGGAAAAATGATAGCCTTGACTAGACGAACCTTTGTCGGCAAAGTAATATCTCTGCTTTTGAATATACTATCTAGGTTGGTCATAACTTTTCTTCCAAGGATTAAGCGTCTTTTAATTTCATGGCTGCAGTCACCATCTGCAGTGATTTTGGAGCCCCCCGAAATAAAGTCTGACACTGTTTCCACTGTTTCTCCATCTATTTCCCATGAAGTGATGGGACCAGATGCCATGATCTTTGTTTTCTGAATGTTGAGCTTTAAACCAACTTTTTCGCTTTCCTCTTTCACTTTCATCAAGAGGCTCTTTAGTTCTTCTTCACTTTCTGCCATAAGGGTGGTATCTGCATATCTGAGGTGATTGATATTTCTCCTGGAAATCTTGCGTCCAGCTTGTGTTTCTTCTAGTCCAGCATTTCTCCTGATGTACTCTGCATATAAGTTAAATAAACAGGGTGACAGTGTACAGCCTTGACGTACTCCTTTTCCTTTTTGGAACCAATCTGTTGTTTCATGTCCAGTTCTAGCTGTTGCTTCCTGACCTGCATACAGATTTCTCAAGAGGCAGGTTAGGTGGTCTGGTATTCCCATGTGTTTGAGAATTTTCCACAGTTTATTGTGATCCATACAGTCAAAGGCTTTGGCATAGTCAATAAAGCAGATAGCAAAGATCGTTTTTATACTAGACATTCCCTCATGGACCCCAGTGATACCCTAAATGTTACATTACTGATGCATACGTCAGAATTTACAAAAACAGTCCTCTCCTGTCTCCTGGGCTCACACTTCAGTTTTTTAAAGATGTAAAACATTTAAAATTTTATTTTTTTAAGTTTACTTTTTTATTTTTGCCATGCAGCATTGCTTGTGAGAAAGACCAGGGATCCAACCTGCACCCTGGGCAGTGAAAGCTCAGAGTCCTAACTACTGGACATCCAGGGACATCCCATAGCATCCCAGGCACTCAGTTCTCCAACTTAGGCCATCCATGTGGGAAAGGGACAAATGAATAAAGGTAGAAGCAAGAGAATATCATGGAAATGATAATACAGGTCCAGGACAAGACGCAACTGCAGGATGAAGCGGGGGAGGGGGAGGTGCGTTCTCCTGGGAGAAGCTTGTACTGATGAGCTGCTAGCATCCAAGATACACTGATGAGCTTTTCTGGCAGTTGCTCTGCAGCCGTGTTCCCATGAAAAATCACAACTGCTATCACAGTGTCAATGCCTAGTGAAATACACACACTACTTTCTGCATAAACTTGAATATTCAGTGCCAGAGACAGGTACAATGGAGGTGAATAAACTGTCTCCTTCCCAGATTCCCACATCTGCACTTTTAAAGAAACATCCCAGCTGTACAGGCTTTAGGTCCCTGTAGTTTATTATTTTTCAGGACCGTTTTCAAAATGCAGTAGACATCTCTTGAATTTGAATTTACACTACAAAGGCTAGTGATATGAAAGTTTTGTTCAAATGAGTCCTCGCCATGAAATGTATATAAATGTGACAATTATCTTTCATTTGAAATACAGTGATGATTGTTGTTTACAGAATTAATTGAAAGTAAAACTTTATATGTTACTATACTTTCTCCAAATGTTTTGCAAATGCAGTTTCTGTTTCAAGTGGCTGAAAATGTAGGATAGATGCTTAAAACAAGAATGGCAGTCAGAACCAGGGGCTTATCTACATTCAACAGTTTATTAGGATTTCCCTCTACCACCTGTCAACCACTTATAATTGGGCTTGAAAGTGGAGACAGGTTTCTGGTCAGAAGCTGGACTCTCTACTCATCCTACTTCAGGCTACCCATCACCTCATTTTGGAATTACGGGTTTTCCCCTCTGTCTGAAACTAGAGTGTTCCTATGAAGCCTTTTTGAAGCCAACAAGGCATAACATCAAGACTTTAAGACAAGGAATGAAGCAATGAGTTTAGGACACACCTTGCTAACGCACAGAATAAATGGAGATAAAGCATAGATGCTCACACAGTCAGAGCTTGATGCTGAGATGCTGGGTACAGTTCCCAGAAAGGAGCTGGGAGGGGCTGGCAGGCCTTCCTCCTCCATGACCTTGTGTGTCTATATCCTGTTGTGGTGTCTTCCTTCTGCTAGAGATATTTTGATTTGACAACTAGAATGACACTTTAATTTCTACTTTTCCATCATAAGACTTAAGATGACACATTTTTGCCTCTCTTACAAGGAGCCAGTAAGGGATAGGGTATCTATATTTTTAGAGTTGACCCAAGCATCACTGTTTGTTTATTGATTATTCTTAAAGGCATAGCCATTACAACTTGGGAGTCAAATAAACAAGTAATAGGGGACTACCTATTTCTTCAAGTGCTGGACACTTCTTAAAATATACCAATGTTACCACTACCACTGTGATTTAAGAAGTATTCAAACATTATCTTCATAGCTGTGGTTAGTTGCTCAGTCATGTCCAACTTTTTGCGACCCCACAGAGTGTAGCCCACCAAGCTCCTCTGTCCACGGGGATTCTCCAGGCAAGAATACTGGAGTGGGTTGCCATGCCCTCCAACAGAGGTTTTTCCCAACCCAGGTATTGAACCCAGGTCTGCCACATTGCAGGCAGATTACTGTCTGAGCCACCAGGGAAGTCCTATCTTCATTGCAGATCTACAAAAAGATTCAAGCATATACATTCAGTCAAAGCAGAAATAAGGGAAAAATCTAAAGCTCTATTCCCAAACCCTATAAGAGGTGGAAAAGAAATGAAAATGTATTAATCATCTTATGTGAGTCATGTAATTCTATACTTGAAATCAGTTATGTATGAACTTCAAATATGCCTTAATAAAAAAGCCAAAGCAAAATTGGTGAATTTATCTTAGTGTGTTTCTCACTCTGTGTTCAGCATACATTGTAAAGCGCTGGCTTTTCTCATTACTGCCTTTTATTCTTGAGAAAAGGGAAGCATGCAGGACGAGATGGTGAGAATAGTTAAAGGAAATGACAGGTATGAGTCACAGTGTGAACCTGGCTTTCCTAGATTCCCATGTTAGCAAGAGTGCTTTGTCGAGGGAGATGAGAGGAAAAAAAAAAACCCCAGCTGTTTTTAAAAATATTAGAGTAGCCAAGAAGACAGTTCAGATTTTAAAAAGCAAAATGAACGTCATAGCTGCCACCCCATTTCCTTGAATTATGGCCGTGTGAAATTGATTTCTGCGTAGATTGGGCTCACTGGCAGTTTCCTTTCCTACAAGGCCCTGCAGTTCCTTTTCCTTTTTTTAAAGAGCAAAAGGACCCCTCATATTTGTTATCAGTCGGAACGTCCATCCTAACACAAACCACACTGATACGGCACTTGCTTTGCTCTGCAGAGGTGCGCTTCTGAGATTTCCACTTACCTTTTTCGCTGGCCTACGCCTGATAAGAGAGGCCGGCCCGCTTACAACAATGCGGCCCCAGTTTACACTGGCAAGAGGCGCTTCCTGGTTGGTGTGGAAATGCAGCTGCACTCTTCAGGGTTCTCCACCCGGAATCTCTGCAAGTGCGGCCTCACGAACAAGCATTTCTACAGATGATAAAGGGAGAATTTCCTTGTGCTGAAAAATGAAAGTGGGCTTTATCTCCTTGAGAACCTGAGCTTGACGAGTAGAAATCTACCTGACAAGTAGGTTCACTTTTTCTGTGGCTAATCTTTCTGCATATGGATCTTGTTAGGGAGAAGCATAGCATTGGAGACATTTATTTTCTAATAAATACGATAGTTGTCATGCTAAAAAGTAGAGTTTTGAAAAATTATCTTTCTCATGTTAGTCATTTTAAAGTGATTATAAAGACGTATGAGCAGGCCTGCCCTTCTTTGTTGGCTAAATCTACCATCAACAAGGAACAGATGGATCTGCCATTTTCCTGATAAAGCATCACTGCTGCTGGTGCTGCTAAGTCACTTCAGCTGTGTCTGACTCTGTGCGACCCCATAGACGGCAGCCCACCAGGCTCCCTCGTCCCTGGGATTCTCCAGGCAAGAGTACTGGAGTGGGTTGCCATTGTCTTCTCTGAAAGCATCACTGCTGTCTCTCATTCTTACGAAGCAACGTGGTTATTTTAAGAAGAGAGAAATGATTCTAGCTTTAGCTGTAGGAATGTTCCTGCTTACAGGCCTGACTCTATCATTGGCTGGGTCTGGGGCAAAAGTGCAAAGGTAGGTCTACATAATTGGCTAACTATCTAGAATTATAAATCAAGTTAATATCATGTTAAATATTTTCTATTATCCTGTCTTCACAAATTTACTGTCATTATAGCTTGAACACGCAAGTCTGAATGAAACGTCTTGGACCATTGCAAGTTCTGGGGTGGAGACCAATGGCAGGGGGTCTAGCTGACCTCTGACTCATGACCAGGCATTTCTTTCTCCATCCTCAGCTTTGTCTCCCACCTGAGAGGCCTCATCTGCACAGGTGCGGATACTCCATCTTCACATTTCAGAGGAGGAAAGTGAAGCAAGGAGAGGTTTTAAGGCACCAAAGTTTGCATAGCTGATAAATAATGAAACCATGATGACAAGCCAAGTCTTCGTCCAGTCTCTTAATTTTTCCTGTGATCTCATTCTTTCTTCTAAGGAAAAGTGCGTTTCCTGACCTGAGGTAAGAGCTAAGGACATCATATCATAATTGTCATAAATGAACAATACAAGGGGAGTCAGGAAAAGTACATCAGAAGTACTGGGTAAGTCTTAATGGAGGATGGATAGACCAAGCTTTCAGACAGAGCAAACTAAATGCAGTGGGTCAGAAGTCCTGGGTTGAAAGGCCACCAGGACTTGAGAGAATGGTAGGGAGTAGCAGGACATGGGGGCTGAACTGTGGGGACCCCCAAAACCAAACTAAGGAGTTGGGGTTTGACTGTGTAAGCGATGGAGGAGAGGGTAGATGGACAAACTTAAGCCCTGGGGGTATTGGGTGACTTCCTGGCTAATGTGATAGTCTGCTATTGATAATGAAAGGCAAATTAAAGATCCACAACTCATACTTAGGGGACCCATTTAACTCTAAATGTTGAGGGCAGTGATTGCAGTCCATAAGTCAACCTTCCAGTAGCAGAAAAACAGAGACTCCAGCCGACGTGGAGGTTGCATCTCCTCTGATCCAGAGGCTATGATAGAAGTGTGACATGTTTTCTTTTTTTTTGCTGCCTGAGTATCATATCCTGATACATGGTTTCTCTTCTTTATTGAAATCCCCCAATGCTGATGGGATCCTGAAGGTGAACTTCCATGTTGCTCGCTGGTTGGGTTTTTACCCTTTCCCATATTGAAATAGATTAAAATAAATTTCATGTAATTCTTACAGTGGACTTCCTCCAAGTAGACAGGAATGCGTTTCTTGTTGTAACATATTTCTCAGTTATTTCTGAGGGTATTTTAAGTGCAAGTTAATATCATAAGTAGTGTGCAGGGAAAAAAGATATAAAAAGCTGTAAGTTAAGTAGCCACTTCATATAATTACACAATTTTCATAATTCAAATGGATTCTGTATTTCATCCTTAACTCAGACTTTTTCTTGTAATAATTCTGTAAAACAATTTCCCAGTCTTTCCAAGTATGTATTTCTTCCCCTATCTCCCATGTCTAATGTAAAGCTAAGTTGTTTATCTAACAATTATGAGTGGATATGATGGATTAGTATAACAGTGTAAGGCTGGTCCAACGATTTCCCTAGGGGTATGTATCATAACATGAACATTTTGGCAGAGTCTGTGTAGTGCTACTGTTTTTAAAGACCATGTTTTGACTTTTAGAATACTGTATTCCAGAAATCTTAGTATATCATAGAATGATTTAAAAACTTTCTATATGTGAGAATACTCACTGAAATAAAAATAATTAAAGATCTAAATTTATGTGCTTCAAATATTAAACATGTAACATCACTACGTATGCACAGTATTCATTTATATGCATGACCATGGTAGGTGAAATCGCTCAGTCATGTCAAACTCTTTGCAACCCTGTGGACTGTAACATACTAGGCTTCTCCGTCCGTGGGATTCTCCAGGCAAGAATACTGGAGTGGATTGCCATTTCCTTCTCCCTTTTCGGGATCTTCCCGACCTAGGGATCGAACCCTGGTCTCCCGCATTGGAGGCAGACGCTTTAACCTCTGAGCCACCAGGGAAGCCCATGAGTGGAAATATTGGTTTAGCAATTTTGACTGAATTGTTCTTGGCAGTTGGATTGACTTTCTTTATGAAGTCCACTGTTTTTAACTGAGTTACTTTTGTTGACTAATTATTGTAGTGTCGTGAATAAACTCTTGCAATATATTTTTATACTTCGTGTTCAGAGTGGAGACAGTGAAAGCCCTATGTCAAAACCGTCCTAATAGGGTGCTACTACCCAATTTCCCTTCTGCCAGGGGGACTTCTGAATCTCATCAGTGCTACGCTAAGACCCACATCTGGTGATTATTTGAGGTAATTTCTTAGTAATCCCCTTAGTCATCATATCCCCTTACTTTTCCAGCAAGACCACTTGCAGAGTCTTGTTTGCAGGTACAGTTTACAAGTCTTAGGGATATGTGACCTGATTAAAACCCAAGAAAGACTTAACCAGTTTACAGTTTACAAATAGCCAGTGACTGTCTTTTTAAAAGCAGTTAATAAACTATAGTGGAAAAGAATATAAAAATGAATGTGTGTGTGTGTGTGTGTGTAGCTGAATCACTTTGCTCTGCAGCAGAAATTAATACAACATTGTGTACCAACTAAATAAAGTAAAATTTAAAACAGCAGTTGGTCGGGCTGACGGCTTCTTTCTGGTATTGTAGTAATAATGGTGATACTACTATTATTACTATTATTTATTGAGGAATTGGAGCTTCCCTGGTTGCTCAGACGGTTAAGAATCTGCCTGCAATGCACACCTGGGTTTGATTCCCGTGAAGGGAAGATGCCCTGGAGAAGGGCAGAGCAACCCACTCCAGTATCCCTGCCTGGAGAATCCCATGGACAGAAGAGCCTGGTGGGCTACAGTCTGTCGGGTCACAAACAGTCAGACATGCTGCTGCTGCTGCTGCTGCTGCTAAGTCACTTCAGTCGTGTCCGACTCTGTGCGACCCCATAGATGGCAGCCCACCAGGCTCCCCCGTCCCTGGCATTCTCCAGGCAAGAACACTAGAGTAGGTTTCCATTTCCTTCTCCAATGTATGAAAGTGAAAGGTGAAAGTGAAGTCACTCAATTGTGTCCGACTCCTAGCAACCCCATGGACTGCAGCCTACCAGGCTCTTCCGCCCATGGAGAGTGGGCTGCCATCGCCCTCTCCTGTCAGACATGACTGAGCGACTAATACATACAACATACTGAGAAATTACTGTGTTTTAAGATCCATGAGGAAAATGTTGCTTATGAAGATTAAGTGTCATGTTCAAGGTCAAACAGACAGTAAGTGGCAGGATGAACATGTGAACCTATTAGTGTTTCACCAACAGCAGTTATTCTCAACAATGAAGATTAAATCCCATGCTTGTGACCTGATGTTTTCTTCCTTGTGTCTGTCTTTTCCTTTAGCTAACATTTATAGAAAGATTTACATGCCAGGTAGGATTTTAATACTTTTCAATATTTTAACTCCTTAAATCTGCACAACAATTTATGATCTACTTTTGATTTTACATATGAGATGCAGACTGGTTAATTAACTTGGTTGATATCCACTTAGTGACCATGAAAGATGTCCAAGAATGATGCTACTTCTGTTGTTTATATGTCCCTGTGATGGTTCTAGAGATATAATTTCATGATATTTCTGTGGAGCGAAAATCAGCTTTATCTTCCCCCTGTGGATGTTGTAACATGGAAAACCCAGAGAGCAGATGCAGATTACATTAAGCTTACATAAAAGGCAATGCCCAACTACAAAGAATCACTTTTAAATTGTAATTATTTAATTGAATAAGAAAAAATTATATTTTGGTCAAAATCATGTGAAATACTGTTATTACTAAGACTTTAAAGGTTAGATTTTAAGTTGTTTGTGAAATTCAGCAGTCTTGAGGTTTTGTAATCCTCAAATCGGCTTTAATTAATTTATCAAATCCTTTTAGCATAATTTGTTTCAGTGTTTTTGTGCAGCTACCAAAAACAGAACCTTATTAGTCTTCTGTAATCTTTAAGTTAGGTTTGCTCATATGACCTAATACTCCATATGAATAATCTAAGTTATAGAACCACCAATCAAAAGGGGAAACTTCAGTCCTTTATTGTGGTTTCTAGTGTGACCTGTGCCCTCTGAAATATGTTATATTCATACACATTTTCTCCCACTGGCAAATAAAAACCATTGATGCTGTAAATTCATATGAATAATGTAAGAAACAACCACTATGCCAAGATTAAGATTTGATTGCCACTTTACCCAAGGACATACTGAAGAAACACTGATAAAAGCTGATGCTGTTGCTTGAGATGGAGTCCACTTAGGGTTGTTTTAATTTTAATCTTCCAGATTAATTCACCCAACCATGGGGGTAAGTTTCTTTTCATGCTGTGATTATGCTGATCAACTCTTTCTTCATAAAAATGAATAGAGAATGGTAGATTATATTTACAGTCAAACATATTAAATTATCCCTAAAAAATTATCAAAACAGTTAAATAGTAAGACATGTAAAAGTCTACATACAACTTATTTAGATTTTTCTTCTAGCATCTTAGACTCACTAGTCAAAATTTAGATAAAACTAAGCTTTTAAAAGATTGTATACTTACAGTAAAATAGTACTTTTACATGAGTTGATTAAACTTTAAATGTTAAGTGGTATTTTCCATATAAAGAAAAAAGATATTTCATGTAAATAATATGGTAAAATATTGATTTGATCATATTGAAATATTATGGCTCATTCAGGAGTTATTTGTGCGTATATTTGAAATAATGGGCTATGGTTTCTAGACTGAAAAACATGGAATGATGACTAGAAGTGGACCTCTTGAGAGAACAGGAAAGCACTGAAGAACTTATGGTTGTGTAAGGTTTAAGAGCATCTTTAGAGAAAGCAAAAGGGCCTAAGAATTAGGAAAGGAAATTATTTTGAAAGAGTGCAATTTCAGAGTATGCCATTGGGCTGATACTTAGCACTTTGCAATATCCTATTCTCCAGTTTCTCTCAATCTAAGGGCTTTAATATGCATTGTTTGACTAAATCATTGATCGATAATAACTATTGATTATTTTCACTGAATTTTTTTGTTATTTGCAGTCTGAATGCCATTATGCCCAGTGAGAGGGCAACTAAATAAAATAAAAATCTAGGAGGTGTTTTTATTTCTTTCTATTATTTTTGACACTCAAACAATCATCTCAGGTAGGATCTATCATTTTCTTCATTTTCTCCTTAGCATTTAGTAGTGTAAGTCCTTAGCTGTCTTGAGGAATTCACCTTCTTGACTTGGCTGAGCCATAATCTTACATTTGTCCTCGGCTATGTGCTTAATCTTCCTGCTGTTGTACGCATCTATTATGACCTGAATTAACCGAGAATAATCTGTGAAATTCAAATAGTTTTCCCATTTACCTGTCACATTTCTACCTCATCTGAATAATTAGTTATTACTAGATGATTACATTTTTGGAGCTTTCAAACCCTCTTAATCCATCTTTCTTAAAAAAGACCGAGAACAAAGAATCAAATTCTTCCCTTTGTATTTGAGGCTTGTCCCAAATAATCACACAAAGGCAGCTTTCTCCATTCCTCTCAAACCACTTACCTGTTTTGTTTCCCATGATAATTTTCCATTGCCAATACATTTCTCCCTGATGGTCGGGATGAATTCTGTTGTGACAGTCTGCCTCCATGCTTCTTCTGACTTCAGATCAGTGAAGGCAGCAGCAAGGCCAGAGCTTGACAGGTGTTCCACTTTGAACAATGAGTCATTGTCAGCTCTCCGAAGGGATGCAGTTTCCCATCACTGCTGTGTATTAATTCCATGTCAGCTTTACTGTCTGGCTCCCTTCTTTAGCTTTACCCAAATGCACTTCAGTAATTTCCCTTCTCCCCAAAGTTTATCACTTTCTAATTGGCATCCTCTCTCACTCAACACAGTATATCTTCAAAAAAAATTCTGTACACTTAAAACCATGCGAAGAGTTGACTCACTGGAAAAGACTTTGATGCTGGGAGGGATTGGGGGCAGGAGGAGAAGGGGACGACAGAGGATGAGATGGCTGGATGGCATCACTGACTTGATGGACGTGAATCTGAGTGAACTCTGGGAGTTGGTGATGGACAGGGAGGCCTGGCGTGCTGCAATTCATGGGGTTGCAAAGAGTTGGACACGACTGAGTGACTGAACTGAACTGAATACTGAGTTGGCCAAAAAGTTCATTTGAGTTTTTTTGTAACATCTGATAGGAAAAGCCAAATGAGCTTTTTGGCCTACCCAATATTTAGTTCTAATAAATTCATATCAAGATAGTGAGGATCTGCTTCTATATAGTGGGTGACATTTAAAAAAAATGATACAATCTTACTGGAGAGCTCTCTATATATCTGTATCAGTATCTGCATCTTATCTATACATCATATTTACTAAAATGGTTAATATGCTTCACTTCCAGAATTTATCCAAAGCAGATTATGAGAGATGCAGACACAGATATTTGTAAAACTATTTTTCTCTTTAGTGTCATTTATAATTTTGAAATTGTAACGTAAACAATCAGTGGCAGGATAATGGGTTATTCCACTGCAACATGACAGCCTACTATAATTAAAGACAGAGGCTTCTCTGGTGGCTCAGGCAGCAAAGCACCTGCCTGCAGTGTAGGAGACCTGGGTTCGATCCCTGGGCTAGAAAGATCCCCCGGAGAAGGGACTGGCAACTCACTCCGATATTCTTGCCTGGGCAGTCCCATGGACAGATTGCCTGGTGGGCTACAGTCCATGGGTTTGCAAAGAGTAGGACACGACTGAGTGACTAACACTTTGACATAATTAAAAATATATTCTTCCAACTTATTTTGCCTTGACAAAATAACTCACAGTATGATATTAGTAAAAACAAAAGGATATGAAAGGCATTAAAAATGGTGTCAGTTTTGACTTTTAACCAGCTTACCTATCCTGTGAGCTAGGTTGCCCAGGTGAAACGTTTTTGTCCTTATTCCTTAAAGCATAGAGTATAGTTTTTGCTAAGCAGTCCGTTGCCCATTTTTCTTCCACATGCCACCCTAGCTCCATTGGGAGTTCTGGAAATGAGGGCTTATAGAACTGACCCAACGCTCCAGCCCACTTTATTTTCTAAAGAGCACAAGCGAGTGAGCTATCAGGCAGCAGAGGAAGGTGCAGATCCTCCTGACACTGTCCTGGTCCTTAGTGCCAGAGCTACACGCCACGATTCTTCTCTGAGAAAGACACTAAACGAGTTAGAGGAGATCAGTTTTGTACGATCTTCAGAGTGAAAAATCGTCCTAATACTAGGGTAGAGTATAGTTTCTCTTCTTTTTCTTAAACGTGGATTTACTCCTACTGTCATAGCTGCCAGGAGCTGTCCACAGGATTCCATGTGTATGAATATGCCATCGACACGGCAGACGAGGAAAGCCGCAGAGTGGTACCAGCTCCCACAGCAGCATTCTCTGTGAGTCCTCCCGTGAGGAGTGCGGCAGCCAGAGGATTCCACAGCTTCAGCCCGCTCTTACCCTCAGACTCCACTCTGCAGCCTCGGCACTGCCCTACGCATCACAGAAGAGAAATGGACCCGCCTTTCCTGGATCAACTATTTCTCCATCCTTCCTCAATACCCACTTTCATGATCATTCTCTAAAACTTCTTACCGACATCTCTGTCACTCTTCCTAAGCTTAACTTAGAGTCTCATTCTCTGAAAACCATATCTTATGCTTCCCATTCATTTCCCCCAAATATCTAAGGCACCAAGAACTCATTAACCTCACAGGGAACTCTGATTGACCCTAGTGCTGTCCCAGAAGCTCCTCAATCTTTCCTTAAATCTTGCTATGAATGTTCTCATCTAGGTAGCAGACCAAGGTTGGAGAAAAGCACACAATCGTGACAACTATAAAGAAAAAAATAAATTAATGACCACTAATCTCAAGTGGAATCTTAGCATTGCCAGGAAACACATTACTTCTCTGTACTGCTTTGAGCTTCCCTGGTGGCTCAGCAGTAAAGAATCTGCCTGCCAGTGCAGGAAAGCTGAGTTTAGTCTCTGGGTCAGGAAGACTCCCAGGAGAAGGAAATGGCAATCTATTCCAGTATTCTTGCCTGGGAAATCCCGTGGACAGAGGAGCCTGGCGGGCTGTAGTCTGTGGAGTTGCAAAGAGTCGGACATGACTTAGCAACTAAACAACTGCCTTTGTTCTCCTATTACGTTAGGCCATTGTTCTACAACTTTCCACCAAAGGCCCAAACCTCCTTCTCAACATTTCTCATCTGATGATCTTGCTGGGTATTTCCTTGGGAAAACTGAAGCAGCCAGCAGAGATCTCTGGTGCATTCTCAGCACCCCATCTCTAGGACCACCTCCCTCTGCAGCCTGCAGTGCTCCCTCTTAGCCCATTCCCGCTCAGCCTGCCCTCTGGGCTGTGGCAGCCCTTCTTGGGCACGGCACCCACCCCCTATAATCTGCTCTAGGAACGTTCTTTGCAAATCCCTGCTCTTGCTCCTGCGTGAACATTTCTTTTCTGCACAACCACATTTAATATTTTCCATCTTAAAAGAGCTCTCCCTTAATGTCACAGTCCCTTCTACCTCTGACCTTGCTTCTTTTTGCAGCAAATCTCAGAAGTGATAATTACATTTACAAGTTATATTTTTTCTGCAGCTACTTCTGCTTCCTAGGTGGACTCCTCTTCGAAGGACTCTTGCCCAGCTCAGATCTTCTATATTCAGTGGGCTATTTAACATCTCCATCCGGATGTTTACCAGGCTTCCCAAAATGTAACACTCACAATCTCCCATCTTTGGGAAAGGTAGAATCTTCTTCCAGCTTCTCAGGCCAAAATCCTCAGTTATTCTTGACGCTGCTCACACTCAGGCCAAACCTTCAGCACATTCTGACAGTTCTTCCTTTGTCCTACGATTCAAACAATCTGACCACCTCTGACAACTCCCGCTACTGTGACAGTTTTTTAGCTCATCATAAATTCTCATGTGGACTTTCCCAATTGTTTCTTGTTATCCTAGCATCTGAACTGGCCCCTTTATGGTGTACGCATCACACACAACCAGGAGGATCCTTTTAAAACCTAAGTCAGATCATGACACTACTCTGCAAAATAGACCTCGAGGGCTCCATCTCAAGCAGAGGTGTCTGGCCTCGTTTCCCATCGCTGGCCTCTTTGCTGTTTGCTCCTTTGAGCTGAGTATGCCGCAGGGCCTTTGAGTGTGAGCTCCCTGTCCTGCGCTCAGGCCGTCAGTTCTCTCCCTTCGTTCTTCTCACAGCCCTTTCTAGCTCCTGGAAAATCATATATTCTTTTCTTTATCTGTCTCCTCAAACAAGATTTAAGTTTCCCAAGAGGAGAAGCTGTGTTTTGCTCGTTATTATACCCTCAAGTCCTGGAACAATGCTTGGAAAATGATAAGCTTCTGAAAGAATGTACTTAATTCACAAAAATTAAATTATCCACACTTTGTAACAGAGAATTAAGATGTTATTGGCTTATTTGCCTTCAACTTATTCTACATTCTTACTCCCCCAAATTATAAACACCTTATAAATTTCTTTTATTCATGCAATCTGGTGGCTAAGCTGAAGCCTGCAGAATATTTGTAACTTTTTGAAGGTCAAGGATGAAGAAAAGGCCTAATTTAAAGATTTTCCTTATTCAACCCAGTACAAAACTCTTAGCGATTCGATATTTCTGTTTAGTGATGACACCATCTTTATGTGAAGAATATAGCCTGTTATGTTGATAGGCAAATTGAAAATGGGCACTGCATTTATGAGGGTATAAAAATAAATGTAATGCTTATTACCTTGAAATGTGTCAGCTACCAGTTTCTCAGTTTTACAAGAAATGTAGGAGACACAGATGTTCTATTACCTATTCCAGTTAATTCCTCTCTTTTTCAACATCATTAGCTTCTTCTCAGAATTATAAGCTGCTTCTTGGGGAAGATACGACAAGAGTAGTAATTTTGGTTGAAAGCTCTGCAGTTAGTTTCTCAAGGTGATCAAAATACTGAAAACGTGAGGATTCAAGGAGAGTGGGTGCCTGGGGAAGGGCGTCCTTGCCTTATACCAGCTCGACCACCTGGCTGCTCTGAATTCTAGCCTTTTATAGTAAACCAGTGATCTCACAGACCATAAATATAAATATAAATTTATATATATATGTACAGTTGTTGTTTAGTTGCTAAGTCGTGTCTGATTCTTTTGCGACCCCAGTGACTGCGGTCCACCAGGCTCCTTTGTCCATGGGATTTTCCAGGCAAGCATACTGAAGTGGGTTATCATTCCCTTTTTCAGGGAATCTTCCCGACCCAAGGATTGAACCCGCATCTCCTACATTGCAGGTGATTCTTTACTGCTGAACCACTGTGGGAGCTCACTAAGTGAAAACTGCAAACTCATACAGTATAATTTTTAAGTATTTATCTTTTAAATCTTTATAAAAGCCTAGTAATGTGACTAGGTAAAGAAACTGTGGATTATATTAAGGATAGCCTGTTTTCATTTCACCATTCTTTGACTTCTACAAAACAAAACACATACTAGAGAATATATAATTGATTTTACAGCATGATGAGTAACAAAATGAAATGGGAAAATGATCCATTTGCCACTGGTAAATGGGAATTTATTAAAAGACAAAGAAAAATATATGACTTGAGACAAAGTTTATCACTTAAACTAGACTATCCAAGTGAGAATTAAAAGATTATAATCTTCATTATAATGCTTATCAAAAAACGTTAAGAATTTTACTATATATATTAATACTTGCTGTGCCAGAAATTTCCTGAGAACTTGACATGGTCTGATAATCTGGGCTCTGGAGGAGATTTTGTTATTGCTCACTGTGTATGTGTGACCTTAGGATTATTTCTTAAGCACTCAAATTCCTTTTTGAAAAAGTTCTATGCAAATAATATTTTTGAAGGAAGATATCAAGTAACATAATGCAACTGATATAGTTCATTGAAATTACTACCATTATTGGAAGGTAATTATGTCATTTGGTTTTTGTGAAGAAGAGTTTGCCATAAATCAGCTGCTCTCAACTTTTTGTCAGTGCCTGGGTTATAACATTGGGGTGATCCAGACAAAGTTCTGTCTATGAAGATATGCATTATTAGCTTTCTTGAACAATAGACTGAAATAAGGAAACACATCACCCTAACAACCACGGTATTTGCTCTCTGAGTTCCCATTATTAGAATTGATGTAATTGTTATTTTTAAAGGACTGATATACAATTAATCCTTGAAGCCTTTGACAGTTTCATGATTTAGAAATTAAAACTTGCTGGGCAATGCCCCCAAGGAGCCAGGTCTGATACTTGTGAGCCTGCCATGTCATGTTAGTGCTTAAAAGGCCACACCAGACAACATTCATAAAGCAACACACAAGGGCTTCAGCCCATGAAACTACCCATCAGCTCTTGAAATTCAAAAATCTTTGTTTGCTGTCTGTGAAAGTATTAAGTGCCACAAAGAATGTGTTTACCTGGCTGAATTTCCCATTAATAGTACAATGTATCAGCTATTTTAGTTCATAAGGGCTGCCATTATTGCCATAATACTGTTGAATACGTTGGCAAAAAAGAAAAAGAAATTAAATTTACCTAAGGCTCCCTTCACTGCATCCCATTTATAGTTTGTTTGCTTCTTTGTCCTGATATAGCTCTCACTTTATTTTATGTTTTATTTAATGTTACTTTTGAATCTAACATTAGGCAACCAATAGTTTTGATTAATATTTTTCAGACCTGAAGTTCCTTTTGTCTATTATTATTTATCAAAGGAATATTCCGTGGTACTTAAGAATAAGCAAAGCCTTGTTTTGATATTATTTTTATTGGTTTAGCAATTGAAAAAGCTTGGTAGTGACTGGCTTGTATACACATGCAGTTTTGTGTTTTATTTAAAAATCATTAAATCAAATATGCAGAGGATTTATGGACTAGACAGCAAACAATTCACTTATTGGATATTTGGATAGAAATAACACCAGGTATATTCTGGAACATGTAAATGTTTATAAGAATTTTCTTGCAGTTTAAAAATACTGTGATTATTGGCAAGCCTGAAGAGGATGTAGTTAAAGAAATCTTCATGGGAGACCTGTAAATATGCTAAAAAGGACTGACCCTACAAGACCTTAAACATTTTTCCTCTTTGAAATAATGCTTTAAACCTGGCAAAGGGATTTTCCAAAAACTTTAAAGTGATTGGCTTATAGTGAAATTTACACTCAAAAATAAGGATTTAAATTAAGCTGTTCAGCCATTTTGGATTTCAGTAATTGATTCTCAGTTTCAAGAGCTGATTCTTCCAGATTTGAAGACCTGATGGTGTCTTTCCCCTCCTGGTGAAGGTTGTGTTGTTGTATTATGACATTGGAGGTTGCTGCCTATTTCATTCAGAAGAAATTTCCCCTGGAACCACATGAATAGTCATTAGTCATTTTTCTATGAGCCTGAAAAACTAAGACAGTGAAAATAAGCTCCATGGTAAATGACAAGCAAATTGACAACCAAATTTAATGAATGCTTGTGCTCATAACCACTTCCTGAGGGAATTTTAAAGGGTATTTGCAAGGGATCCTATGCTATTTTTGTTACAGAGTAAGATTTTGGGGAAAGACAGTGAGTAGCAGCACTGGTCTGTTAGTAATGGCAACGAGAGGAGCCAGACGGGGTTACCACAGTTACCATAGCTGCTAAGTATTTGCTGATTTAAGTATCCTTAGAGCTTAATGAAAATTCCTACTCAGTAGATAAACAGTATTCAAAGCAAACTCTGGGTTTCAAGTTATAGTATCTTTCTTAAACAACCCTTCCAGGGTTTTGGATATTGAATTGAATATTTAAGTAGTGATAAAAATGAGCTTCTAATTCTTCTGGAATATGTCAACTTTTTCAATGATGGCACTTTAATAGGTTGTTCATAGTATAGACATTGGCACAATTTAATTGAAATTTAGAACCAGGAAGGAGAATTGTCTAAGAAAGTCTTTTAGAATTCAGATTTGGAAAAACTAGTAATTAGAAAAATGTGGTTTTCTTTGTAAAGTCTTTCTCTTCTAAGTTGGTGAAGCTGAATAAGGTGACTCTGCGATCTCACAAGATGCAGGATTTCTCAAATTTCTTTAATTTAGGTTGGAGAATCAGATAGCAGCACCATAGATTGGATCATCATGGGTAAGATGGTAAGCATTCAGTATTTATGTTTAGAAGTAACAGTAAGATCAAAATAACAAGCCGTTAAAAAAATAACTGCCTACTAAAAGTGAGGCAATATGTCACAGTCCAATCAAACCAAACCAAATACCGGAAGGCATAGCCTCTGTCTTCCAGCCTCATGACCTACCACCTTCTGCTGATGCATTTTCTTGGCTGTAAAATGGGAATAATACAGTTTTTCATTCTTCACAGTATTAACTATCAGAATGATTAGCCCTGCCCCCTCTCCATATACTCCACTCAAGTCCACTTCCACCTGTGGAGGATGACAGGGTTTCCACGGTAACCTAGGACCTCTCACTCTGGCTCAATTCCCACTCTACCAGGCACTTCCTTCCCTCATTTCCCTCCAAGGTTGTCCAGGACTCTCCCAACAGCATCCCATGGGCTGGACTATGTCGAGTCCCCTCCAGCTCCTTATGGTGATTGTGAGCAGCTGGTGGCATCCACAGCCACTCCTGGTTCCCAGAGCCTGGTGTGGATTCTACATGAATCTTCATAAACCCAGACTCTAAAAGCAACCCTGACACGACAGCAAACCATTATAGTCTGCTTTGTTTCTTTCTTAAACTCCCTTTTCCACAATCAGTGGTGACGTGTCCTCTTTCATCTCTTGAAACTCATGTTTTCTTCTAAAGATCTTTTATATTTCTTTGAAACCAGAATGGTTTAGGTGGTTTTCTATTGTATGGATATACCACATTTTGTTTATCCATTCATCAGGTGATTGTAATTTTGGAGTATTTCCAGCTTTTTGGCTACTATGTGTTTCATGTACTTGGCCATTTATATATGTTGTTTGATAAATTATCCATTCAAATATTTTGCTCATATTTGTTTTTTGTCTTATTATTGAGTTGTATTTTTACATATTTCACATTCTACTCCTTTGCCAGATATAGGATTTGCAAATATTTTCTCCTAGTCTGGCTTGCCTTTCTTGATAGTGTCTTTTGACTATTTTGTCTTAAAATTTTTTTGATGAATTTCAATTTATCAAGTTTTTTAAATAATGGATTGTGCTTTTGGCATTATGTCTAAAGAATTCTTTGCTCAACCAAAGGACACGGAGATTGTCTTCTGCAAAGGACATGGAGATTGTCTTCTGCATTTTATTCTTGAAATTTAATAGTTTTTCTCTTTCAGTATTATTGAGATATAGCTGATATACAGCACTGTGTAAGTTTAAGGTGTAGGGCATAATGGTTTGACTTATATACATCATGAAATGATGACCATAATAAGTTTAGAGAACATTCATCATCCCATATATTAAAGAAATAGAAAAAATTTTGTGATGAGAACTCTTTGATTTACTCTTTTAACAATTTTCATATATAATGAACAGAAGTGTTAATTACATTTATCATGTTGTACATTACATCCCTGTTATTTATTTATCTTATAACTTACAGTTTGCAGGGCCTTTGACTGCGTTCACCCAATTCACCCTCCCTCCACCACCCATTTCTGGTAACCACAAATCCAATCTCCTTTTTTTCCTCTTTCTTTTTTTTAGAGTCTGTTCAAATCTTTTTCTCACTTTTAATTTGCTTTCTTATTGAACTTTTAGGGCTTTTTATATATTCTGGTATAAGTCCGTTATCAAATATGGGATTTTCAAATTTTTTCCCCCAGTATTGGTTTGCCTTTTTCTTCTTTTCATTAAAAAAAAAAATTTTTTTTTTAAAGTTCTTACATTTAGGTCTCTGATTCATATTAGAGGTGATTTTTGTGTATGGTATGGTGGGAGGCCCTTAAGTTCTGTGTTTTTTCTTTTTCCTTGTTGCTGATGCCACAAAGTTTTATTGTTTTTATCTGAAGTTCCAGAGTTTTGCAAGCAAAAAATGTGTATGTCAATTATATCGTAATAAAACCAGGTGGGGGAGGGGAGGAGATCCTCCTAGTTGAGCTAGGCCAACTATCTGACCTACACAATTCTAAGCAAATAAAACAATTGTTGCTTTAAGCCACTTAATCTTCAGTGGTGTGTTATATAGTGACTGATAATCAAGATAATATATCATACTCACTTTAAATTTTCTCTGTAAACAATTATTCCTGAACAGCAAATCTTAAAATAGACACCATGGTAATTTTTACTCCAAAATTTTAAGCATATCTCATGTCAGAAAGTATAGGGCTTCTTTGTGGCTCATTGGTAAAGAATCTGCCTGCTAATACAGAAAATGCAGATTCTATCCCTGGTCTGGGAAGAGCTCACATGTCACAGAGCAGCTAAGCCTGTGTGCTGCAACTATTAAGCCTGTGCTCTAGAGTCCAGGAGCCACAGCTACTGAAGCCCTTGCACCCGAGAGCCCATGTTCCGGTAGCTTAGAAGCTACTGCAGTGAGAAACCTGTATACCGCCACTAGAGAGTAGTCCCTGCTTTCCACAGCTAGAGAAAAGCCTGCACAGCAAGAAAGACCCAGCACAGCCAAAAATAAATAAATTAAATAAAAAACAAGAAAGTAAAGACTCTCTGATCTTTTCTATTGACATATTTCTTTTGTAAACTTTTGGGCACAGTGGTCCCTCCTTACCCACAGTGGAAACATCCCAAGACACCCCCTGCCCTGTGGATGCCTGGAATCACAAATAGCACTGAGTCTTTTATATACTGTATGTTTTCCGACATACACACATCTACAATAAAGTCTAATTTATCAATTAGGCACAGTAAGAGGTTAGCAGTAACTAACATTAAATTACAACATTTATAGCAAACACTATAATGAAAGTTATGTGAATGTCACCTCTCTCAAAACGTCTAATTGTTCTATACTCACCTGTCTCCTTCTTATGATGATGGGAAAGGAAGTGAGGTGAATGAGGCAGGCACTGTGATGTAGCCTTGGGCTCATACTGACCTTCGATGACAGGTCAGGAGAATTATCTGCTTCCATTGATCCTGGATCCTCAGCAGTGATAAAGCAGCTGGTCGGATGTCAGGAGCAGACAATGTTGATGGTTGGGATCCCAGGCAGGTCAGAGCTGGATGGAGAGGACTTTTACCATGTGTCTCAGAACAGACGTGCAATTGACAACTTATTCATTGTTTACTTCTGGAATTTTCCATTTAATATTTTTGGACCTCAGCTGACTGCAGGTAACTGAAACGTTGGGAAGCAAAACTGCAAATAAGTGGGGAGAAGACTGAATAGATGTATATCTTTGGGATACATCTTTTGAACTTGGGCTTATCAAGTATGACATTTATGTCAAAGTTAATGAAATTGGTGTTGTTTTTATGGGATTGCATGTGACTTTAAAGCTGTTGGCTGTAAATGTATTAGTTTCATGTTTCCAGTTAAAGGATACAAAAGTGGCATTTTTTTTTTTTTGGCTTTTGTTGCCTGCAGTTATAAATGCAATTTTTTAAAGAAAGGAAAAACTACTTTTCATATGGATTCTTTAATCAACAGCAATCAACTCTTTGCCTTTTAAAACCACTTACAAAGAAAATGATTCTTAATTTCCATTTCCAAAATGTCCAAATAATAGATTTCTAATTACTTAACTGTAAAAGTAAACACCTTCTAAGGTTTGCTCAGACATTAGGGTATATAGGAGTGATTACCAAATGTGTCTGGTTTCCTAGACACCAAATGCTAAATCTATTAGGATTTCCTACTATTCTCCTGAATTTTGAATACTGTTCATGTAAATTGAAAGGTCAATGTATAGGGACATTTCTGTAACTTTCTCCCTCTTAAAATTATAGACTTGACAGGAAAATGGAGTAACAGAAAATTTTAAAATAAAATTCATGCACAGTTCAAATCTATAATTTCTTTTTACACTACAAACAAGTTATTTTTGCTATAGTTAGGTAAATAAAGATATGTCCACATAATTGTTAATAGAATATAATATTTTTAGCTTGTTTGAGGGAAGATACACATTTCATTAGTTCAAAGTTTAATTGTCTAGTTTAATGCTTTGTTATACAGCCATTTAGATTCTAGGAGCCCAATGCCGCTATACAAGCTTGAAGAGGATTTGACAATTGATTGTAAGAAAACATTTTAAAAGTAGTGTAGTCCAGTGAATATTACCCTTGTATTTTAAGTAGCAAGAACCTGAAAAGGCCATCCAATGGAAAATATGCGAATTAAACAATTCTGATATTCATTGCTACTTGGAAGCAGCTTTGGGGTAGGATTTGTTCAGTTATAACTGTGTTTCATCTTAGCGTGTTTCTGGCTTCAGCAAATTTTTAATCTTGGCAGATCATAGAGTAGAAAAATTCCTTTTTGTACATAATGCAAACATTAGACACTTAAGGAAGGGAGTGGAGGAGGAAAGTTCAGGTTCCAAGTTTCTTTACAATATTCCTCCCAAATGGACTCTGTAGAAACTTAAGACTATTGAGTCTAAACCTGGTGTACAGTCTTGCTTGTCCTCAAAGATGTGATGGTTATTCCTCTAGGCAGACAATTTCACTGGAAAGCCTGGCTATCCTTTTATTTTAGTCTGAATGAATTACCTTTTTTTTTTTTTAAACTAAATGTTCATTCTCTGAAGTCAATTGAATTCCTCCTTTCAAAAATGTTCTATATTCACACTGCTCTGAAGTTATGTCTTTACTGACCTGCTGCCTTGAGGTTAAGTGAGTTGAGGAAATAAGAAAACATGTAAAAAAGAAAGAGAATTTCCTCTTCCTTTCACCTAGAATATAGCCCTAAAGTGAGGTTCACAGACAAGGGTCATCTGCATCATTTGAAAGATTTCTCAAAGTGCAGAATCTAGGGCCTCACCTAAGACCTGGTGAATCTGAATCTGCACAATGACAAGATCCCACATGACCCCAAAATTGACATATGCCACCCTAGCGGAAAGCACTAGGTAAAATCCACCAGGCTTCCCCTCCCCTGCTTCTCAGAAGGACCCCTCTTCTCTGGGGTACTGCTAAGAAAAAGCACACAGAGGCAAGGAAGAAATAGTTTCATTTCCACGTTTCTGTTTGCTCTTTGTCAAATGGTCTAGTATTTTCTGACATATCGTATCTCATGTGAGTTAGCATGTGACTTACTCTTTTCTGGTAACATGGAGCCCAAATCATTATATAGGAAGAAGTCTCTTCCTTTACCCAGGAGACAAATGTTCACGTCATCAGCACATTCTTATCATAGTCCGGCTTATGCCAACTGAATTAATTTCACTTAATTTAAGCCACCATACACTAGACTGATATGAATACAGTTGCCAAAGAAATATATTCTTAGGTAAAAATAACTAATCATTAGTATATTGGTTGATTCACATATTTCTCCAAAGGAAAAACTGTAATGAACTTGTATTCATTACAGTTAGATTATATTGTCTTTAGATAGTTGGCTTCTAGAATACTGCTTGAGATTTTACTATAAACTATCGTTCTGCTGCAGATATATAAAGATGTACATACGTAAATTTATCTTTAAAAAAAAGATAAATTTTTAAATTCAAAGGAGAATGCTAAAAATAAACATACACTTGGGTTTGCAAATTTACAAAGCTCTTCACCCGCAGAGTTCATTAAAATAATAAGTCTGGGACTTCCCTGGCAGTCCAGTGATTGCAAC
>SJYC01029071.1:0-84353 GCA_006408675.1 Madoqua kirkii | reverse complement strand
CCTTGGTATCTCTAATTTTCTTGAAGAGATCTCTAGTCTTTCCCATTCTGTTCTTTTCCTCTATTTCTTTGTATTGATCGCTGAAGAAGGCTTTCTTATCTCTTCTTGCTATTCTTTGGAACTCTGCATTCAGATTCTTATAGCTTTCCTTTTCTCCTTTGCTTTTCGCCTCTCTTCTTTTCACAGCTATTTGTAAGGCCTCCCCAGACAGCCATTTTGCCTTTTTACATAGTGTTAGGATATTTTAATTTTTTTCAGTCTAGAACATTCTATGACAAACCTAGACAGTGTATTAAAAATGACATCACTTTGCTGAAAAAGGTCCATATAGTCAAAGCTATGGTTATTCCAGCAGTCATGAATGGATGTGAGAGTTGGATTATAAAGAAGGCTTAGCACTGAAGAAGTGATGTTTTCAAACCGTGGTGCTGGAGAAGGCTCTTATGAGTGTCTTGGACTATAAGGAGATCAAACCAGTCAGTCTGAAAGGAAATCAATACTGAGTATTCATTAGAAGGATGGATTCTGAAGCTGAAGCTCCAATGCTTTGGCAACCTGACGTGAAGAGCCAACCCATTAGAAAAGACTCTGATGCTGGGAAAGATGGAAGGCAGAAGGAGAAGGGAACGACAGAGAATGAGGTGTTTGGATGGCATCACCGATGCAATGGGTGTGAGTTTGAGCAAGCTTTGAGAGATGGTGAAGGACAAGGACACCTGTCATGCTGCAGCGCATGGGGTCACAGAGGCGGGCTCAAATTGTCAACTGAACACCACCACTTCTCTTGGGTTCCCAGTACACGTTTCATTTGTGAATGTGTGCCACAAACACGCAAGATGGTGACTCCAGCCATCTGGGAACCCTCAGCCAGAACCAAGAGCTCTGAGGCCTGCGATGTGATGATGCCCGAGTCAGGCGAGCATGTGGCCATGGGCCTGGCCTTCAGAGAGACCTGGGGCCACGGTGGCCTGTACTCCGATGAACCTCAGAATTCTTACATCTTTTCTACCTATGAAAATAGAGTATGGCCTTTGCAAAAAATGTCAAGAGTTCAGCCTAACCATACTGGTACTCTGAAAACCAGAGTCTGAGATTCCTGGTTACTAAAACACTCTCGAGTTTTTTTCCCCTTAAACTAACAGCACTAACATGGTTTTAGATAATTCTTAGGTTATCTATCTATCCTTACACATGGAAGCTTCATAAAGAAGTAGCTATAAAAAGTAAAAATCTCCCAACCATCATCAATATCGACCGATTTCTTTCTTTTGGAAAGTTGTTTCCTTTTGGTTAGCACATAGATAATTCAAGACAAGGTGTTAAATTCAATTTCTAGTACGTTTCTTAGTACCCTTCTCCATCAAATTTCATAGTAAAATGTTGCTGCCACAAGGAGCGGTATTGGTAAGGTACCAGCAGACCTGCCAGATAATGTAAGACTGACACCCCAGAGAGCCTAGTCGGCTGCAACCGTTGGAATAATGTCTGCATGTCCCACAGTGATGCTATGAGCTTCGTCCAGTCACTGCCCTGCACCACTGAGCACCAACATTTTGCTCTCATGAACTCTCGTGAGTTTTAGACCTGGACCAATGTCACTCAGAGTCTAGTTATGACCCAAGTCAGTTTTAAGTTAGTGAGCAGAATACAATTGGTTTTATTGGATTATACTGCATTTTGGGGCTTCCCGTATGGCTCAGCTGGTGAAGAATCCAACTGCAATGTGGGACACCTAGGTTCGATCCCTGGGTTGGAAAGATCCCTTGGAGAAGGGAAAGGCTACCTACTCCAGTATTCTAGCCTGGAGAATTCCACAGACTGTATAGTCCATGGGGTCGCAAAGAGTCAGACTTACAACTGAGAGACTTTCACTTTCACTGCATTTTAGTGCTAGTCCCTTTTCTTTCCCTTAAGACTTTCTGTTGTTCAGTTGCTAAGTCGTGTTCCATTCTTTGCAACCCCAAGGACTGCAGTATGCCAGGCTTCCTTGTCCTACACTATCTCCTGGAGTTTGCTCAAACTCATGTCCATTGAGTCAGTGATGCCATCCAACCTTCTCATCCTCTGTCATCCCCTTCTCCTCCTGCCTTCAATCTTTCCTAGCATCAGGGTCTTCTCAATGAGTCAGTTCTTCGTATCAGGTGACCACAGTATTGGAGCTTCAGCTTCAGCATCAGTCCTTCCAATGAATATTCAAGATTGATTTCCTTTAGGACTGACTGGTTTGATATCCTTGCTGTCCAAGGGACTCTCAAGAGTCTTCTCCAGCAAAATTCAAAGGCATCAATTCTTTGGCACTCAGCCTTCTTTATGGTCCAACCCTCACATCCGTACAAGAATATCAAAAAAATCATAGCTTTGACTATACAGACCTTTATGGGCAGAGTAATGTCTCTGCTTTTTAATACACTGTCTAGGTTTGTTGACCCAAAAGTGTTAGTTTAAAAGTTAAATGACAGAGAAAGAGAGGAAGAGAGGGAGAGAGAGAGATTGAGATTTATGTGTGAAACGCTTCTAAACATGCCCTCTAAGTACAGTAGATTTCCCCCTTACAACCACACCCTGTAAAGTGCTGTAGTTTCAGAGCTGCACAATTAACATAAGGAGCATGAGTCAGGCTTTGAACAACTCTGTGGGAACCAGAAAGCCTTTTGCTATTAGGAATGATGTAAATTCCCCAAGGCTGGAAGAAGTCCACAATGGAGGGAGACAGGGTCATAAATAACAACAATGGATACTGCACAGACCACAAAACATGAGGCTGTGATACAGACACTCTTCGCATCTCACACTGGATTTAACTGCTGCCTCTATTTATTTTTTAAGCTTAAGGAGCACTCTGCATTTCCTATGGGAACTTCAAAAACACCTCTAAAAAACAGGACAAAGGACTCTCATCCCGAATTCTTCTAACAATGGAGGAAAATGTCCTTGGAAGAGAAGAAGAACAGCAGCAGCAAGAGTGACAGAAGGAAATGTCCAGCTCAAAAAGTCCAAAGCCTGTGGCTTCATATTTTCAAAAAAAGAAAGAAAAGGCAAGGCAGGGTCTCCTGCTTACAAATTAAAACCACACTTGGCAATCTGTCAATTTGTCAAAGGAGGCATATTTACATTTGTATGAAGACTGGGTGGGCAGGGGAAAAAAAGAGGTTAGACTCCTTCAGCCCTTGAACTGTCAGAGCTTATTAAAAATCTCTCCTTCTCACATCTCCAGGGTTATTCACACCCCTTGTCACCGCACTGCAGCCTCCGGTGCCTGGAACAAGTACTAGAGGAAGCAGCTCTCACCTGGGAACAGGATATCCCACGGACTCATCCTGATTACTAACGGTGTCTCACATCTGGCATCAAAGCGCAACTAGCTTATCCAGAGGCAAGACGCTGAAGGCTGTGAAGGTAGCAAGTGCCTCCGGGGCTTACCTGGGTGACACTGCTTTTTCCCAGATTCTATGTGACTAACGACCCTGACACTATCTGCAAAGAAGACAGACAAACACAACATACTTCAAAAGGCTACCGTAGGCTGTCCCTGAGACTTGGGTTCAGTCCCTGAGTTGGGAAGAGCACCTGAAGGAAGGCATGCCAACTCACTCCAGTCTTCTTGCTTGGAGAATCCCCTGGACGGAGGAGCCTGGCGGGCTTCAGTCCGTGGGGTCGAAAAGAGTCAGACACGACTGAGCGACCAAGCATAGCACAGGCTGTCCAAAGCCCAGAGAGAGCACTCCACGGGGACTCAGGATTTAGGAGACAGGTAAACCAAGAGGATTGCTTTGGCCATCATCAGTCACCAGTGATGCCTCACCACTTGGATGCTAGCTCAGAGTCCAGCTAAGGAATACAATGCTGCAACTATGGCTAGCCCCCTCTCTCAATTATTTATCTTTGGTAGTACTTTGAGGATTGTGGTTTTAAAAATTTCCACCCATGAAAGTGAAAGTGTTAAGTCACTCAGTCATGTCTGACTCTTTGTGATCCCATGAACTGTAGCCCACCAGGCTCATCTGTCCATGGAATTTGGGTTGGCTTATAAAGCTGTCCACATACAGTTTCAGGAAAAAAAAAAACCAAACAGCAGTAGGGAAAGGTTACTGGACCCAGAAGTCTAATTAGGGAGACACCCACCTCAGCAGCTTCAGCAGCCCATGTGGGTGCCCAGAGCAAGTGGTCAGGCCTGCCTCCATCCCTGGGGATGCTCTGGAGACTGGAGTGTATGCATATGAAGTTGAGGACAGCCAAAGCCACGTGCTCCAGCGCAGGTGCAATGCGAAGGCTGAGCAGGTGACTCTGAGTACGGTGGGGTGGGCATTCAGGGAAAACCTGAATGAACTTTTGGGCCAACCCAATAGTTAGAAACACTGGTGGATGTTCAAATTATAGAACAAGTTTAAACTGTGGGCAAATCAAGGATTTACTTACTTGAGTATGACTACTTTTGAATAGGATACTGTTGGGTTAATGAGGGATAGGGAGTGCGGCTGGCCTAAAAAACAGAAAAAATACTCACTCTTAATTTACATCCTCCTTCAGGAGTGCACACAGCGCAGCTGGGCCTCCCAAAGGCTAGTGGGAAGACTGGCTGCTCTCAGAGGCTTAAAAAAAAAAAAAAAAAAAGATTCCTGAGACCCATCCCTGGAAGTTCTGACTCACAAGATCTGGGGTGGGGCTACGAGAGCTATATTTAGGTTCCCAGGTGACTCAGGCACTGCTGATAACACGTGGAAGTATGATCCTCAGAGCAGAGTGACAGGTACACAATGTAGAGCCGCTCGCATCTGGCAGCGGGTGGCCTAGGTGTGGCAGGCCTCAAAACGACCTCAGGAGCTTGCTCAAAAATGTGCAGGCGTCCACCCCAGAATCTACTGCATTTTGGGTCTCCAAAGTGGGGTGGGGTGAGGGCATGTGAATTTTAGGTAAGTTTCCCAGGGATCCTGATGCCCAACAGAGTTACTAAACTCTTGTCCTACAAGGGTGTGAAACTGACAACCGAGCAGAGTCATCCAGTTGGCACCACTGGACTCGGGGCCCAGCGCTGTGGAAGGCCCTTGAGGACCTAGACCTGGAGAGTGCATGGACCCGCAGAACATGCTCTTCCTCTCACGGGGTCCCCATCCCAGCGGGGAGGACAGCAAGCAAACACACAGACGGTGTCAGCTGATGATGGTGTCACGAGGAGAAAGGCACCTCGAAGGGGTCGCTGGGTGGTCAGGGAAGGCTGCGGTAGGTACGAAGGACAGCTTTTCCCAGAGATATGTGTGGAGGATGGGCCACTTATGAAGAAGAGGGGCAGAGATCGGGGAACAGGGGAGAGGTGCACAAATATCGTGTGTAGGTGTGTATGTGCTGATGATGACGGGAAGGCCACTAGAAGATCCCAAGAAAAGAGACTTGCTATTTTGAAAGGGTCACCTTGGATATCATGGAGGGACGAGGGTGGAGGCAGGGAGGCCAGAGATGACACGGTCCGTCTGAGGATGGCAGGTCTTGGAGGAGGCACGTGGTAGTGAGAAGTGGTTTGACTGGAAATCAAGCAGACCTAAAAGAGTGAGCTGATGGACTAGACACAAAGAGTGAGAGGAAGAAGAAAAGGTGAGGATAACTCCATGATCTGTGGGTGCAGGAAGTTACCCTTTAACAATACAAGAAGTACTGGTTTAAACGGCTGGATGAGGGAAGTTACCCTTTACCAATACAGGAAGTACTGGGGGCGGCGGGGGGCAGGCTTGGGGAAATGAAACCAAGAAGCCCGTTTTAGGTATGTAGGCTTTAAGAGCTGTCCTGGATGTCTAAATGGAGATGCTGAGCAGGTGGTTAAGCTACAGCTTCCAGAGAGTTCTGTCTGCAGACACCAAGCTGGGAAGTCCACAGAGGTGGATGAGGTCCAGGGGGAGTGCCCTTGGGTGAGAAAACAGAGGTTACGAAGACATGGAGGATTCAGAATGGAGACTAGGAGGGAATCTTCAGTGAAGAGAGAGAAGAGGCAAGGTAACCCGGTGTCCCTGGAGGCAACAGGAGAAAGGGCTTTATCAACAGTGACAACCACGTCTAAGCTTGCTGAACATTTAGGACTGAAAAGTTATTAGAGGAGGGTGATTTGACAAAAGTTATTTCTGGTGAAGTGCTGGGACCTAAGTGTGCCTGGAAGGGGTTCAAGAGTGAAGCGGAGGAACAGTGGAGACAAGGACTCTCAAGTAGAAATATAACCTGAGCTGTGCAGGTAACTACATCTTCCAGAGACCAGTGAAAAAACAGGAAATTGATGACACCAGATTTCAATAACACACTGTTGTTGTTTAGTCACTGAGTCGTGTCTGACTCTTGTCACTCCGTGGACCGTGGCCTGCCAGGCTCCTCTGTCCATGGGATTCTCCAGGCCAGAACACTGCGTTGATTGCCATTTCCTCCTCCAGGGGATCTTCCCAACCAAGGAACTGAACCCATGTCTCCAGCATTGGCAGGCGGGTTCTGTACCCCCGAGCCACCAAGGAACCTGTATGTTATCTTCATAACAAGTGATCAGTATACGATTACTGAGAGAGTTTACCTTTGTGGACTGCTTTTGAAATCTGGGGTGTACTAGACACTTCCAGTACTTTCTCACCCACTTAACAGCCAGGTGTGGCTGGGGGCCACAGCCCTGGCCAGCACAGGTGCGGATGACACCTTTGAGGGGTCCTGCCGTACAGAGGAAGCAGAGACACAGGGTGGTAGCTGGACTGGGCCAGGTGGGTAATGGAGTTAGGGATAACTCTGGGGCAGGCATATCTGGCCAGAAGCAATCCACCACGACGTGCGAACCTGAAACTGAGCGCCAGGCACTGCTTCAGAAGCTTTCTGTGTATTCACCAATGCCACCTTCAAAACCGCTTGGGGAGACAAGGCGTTTTGTCAGGACCACGTCCCACTGGTGAATGAGCAGCATGGCCGAGCGCTGCTCACCTGAGCATGGCTTCTGCAGGGAATGTCATGCTGCAGACCCCCAGGAGATCAGTGCCAGCCGAGGGACACAGAACCTGGAGGCCATGAGGTCAGGCACTGTGTGGGCACGAGTGTCATGGCCCACACCAGCCACGCCCCCCGCCTGCTGCCTGGAGCACGGGCCCCCAGCTCAGCCCCGGCTAGACGGTATGACAGAGCCGTCCCGCCAAATGCTTGTGTCCAGGACTGTAAAACATCCTGCTGGGTATGAAGGCAATGAAGGGAGAAGGGGAAGAAAAGACCCTCAATGTTGTTAAGAATTTTTCTCACAGTAACACTTAATGTAGCAGTATGGTATTCGCAGTCTTTATCTTTTCAGAGTTGGATCCATTTTCTCATGGTTTTATACACGAGTTTCTTCGGATTCTGTTTTCAGTTCAATTCAGTTCAGTTCAGTCGCTCAGTCGTGTCCGACTCTTTGCGACCCCATGAACCGCAGCATGCCAGGCCTCCCTGTCCATCACCATCTTCCAGAGTTCACTCAGACTCACATCCATCGAGTCCGTGATGCCATCCAGCCTTCTCATCCTCGGTCGTCCCCTTCTCCTCCTGCCCCCAATCCCTCCCAGCATCAGAGTCTTTTCCAATGAGTCAACTCTTCGCATGAGGTGGCCAAAGTATTGGAGTTTCAGCTTTAGCAGGATTCTGTTTTATTTACTCCCAAATGAAAATAATTAACAACTCAACCAAGATACTTTAAAAGTAGGTAATTCATGGACTAGTAGGATATACAGCCCAAGTAACAGTCATAATGTGGCTGTCTCTGAATTCCTCATGATCACATCTGCTGAGAATGGAGCACTCAGAACTGATCAAACGGGCTCCATGCTCCTGGGATGCGGGGCGGAGCACAGAGGCAAAGGGGGCAGAGGCCAAGGAACGGACCCCTTGACGGCTGGTCCCAGAGCCACTTCCTCAAGCCCCTTAGAGTTGGTTCACGATCGTGTAGGGAATTTAACTGCAGCGAGGTGTATGAAGCACACTTTGGAAACTGGAAAGGACTGAACATGTTTTCTTGACATTGTTGTGAAAGGAAAGCTGATGCCTGCACACAACACCTGGGCTTATAAGAAGGTGAAGGATGCTTTGTATCTGTAGGAAGCTTAGGTGATTAAAGTCCTTTTCCCACGCCTCACTGGGGCCTCACTGAGTATCTGACAGCCAGGCTGTGTCCCTGTTTGATGCCACGAGACCCAGGCGGCTAAGTGTCTCGGGCCACACATCCCACTGGGCCAGGACTGAGGAGAAAGGCCTGTCACCTGCAGCACCCTCCCCACTGGGCCCGGGGTCACCTGCTGCCCTGGTCACTATGGCACTGTGGCGTCTGGACAGGCCCTTTGTCTTCTCCGAGCATCAGTTTCCTCATCTACTTTTTTTTTTAAATGGGGGGGATAATGATAGTGACACAGTGGGCACTCACCATCTCCTGGAAACGGATTTCTCTCTTAGGGAAACATGTCCCCAAGGTCCTTCCAATGTCCAGGCATTTCAGGAGGCCTCGTGTACATGCCTGACTCCAGAAGTGGGCCCGTGACCCAGGCCAGCCAGTCAAGTCCAGAATTCGTGAGCCTCACAAAGACGCAGGGACTGCTGGGGCCTGCTCTCTTCTGCCAGGAACCTGGAGCCACCAGGACCACTACCACACACAGGCTGAGCATGAAGTCCAACAGGGTGGAAGGCAGAGCCGATGGACTGGGAGAAACAGTCCTGATGAAAGTCTGCGCCTCTGATCAACATACCCACAGTGCAGGCTTTTGAGGCACATGAGCCAAAAACCTTCCTTTTTTTCCTAAGCTATTTAGTTCACCTTCCTGTTCCATGAAAACTAAAAGGTTTAAGGCTGATATCATCTCTTCTTGGGTTTGCTGCACAGAACAAGCTATTGTATGCAACAGCCCTTCACAAACAATAAAAGTCTTTTGCAAACAATTAAAAGCAGAGCAGTGACTTCCCGGTTGGTCTAGAAGTCAAGAATCCATCTGCCAATGCCGGGGACAGGGGCTGGATCCCTAGTATAGGAAGATTCCACATGCGAAGGGGTAACTAAGCCTGTTTGCTACAGTTACCTAGTCTGCCTGCCTAGAGCCCATGCTCTGCAACAAGAGTAGACACCGCAATGAGCTCACAGACCTCAACAAGCGGCTCACGGACCGCAACGAGAGGCTCAGAGACCGCAATGAGAAGCTTACAGACCGCAACGAGAGGCTCACGGACCGCAGCGAGAGGCTCACAATGAGAGGCTCACAGACCGAAACGAGAGGCTCACAGACTGCAACGAGAGGCAAGCCTCCAACTCGCTGCAGCAGGAGAAAGCCTGTGCGTAGCCATTAAGACCCAGCACAGCCAAAAATAAATTTTGAAAATTTCTCTTAAAAACCAAAGCAAAAGTTATTTCTTATTAGCTTATTTGGGGGGCAAACACTAATATTAAAGTAATAAACTGAAACTACTTTCAATTTTTCATGACCTTACAATAATAAAAGCACAAAGAAAAGTTATTCTTGTGTGATGCCTGTTGAATTCCAAGTAGCCCACATAGAGCGTGAACTATGACAATGACTACAGCTTGGACTATTGATGCAATGCGGCCATGTAGAAGCCACGGTCCTAAAATGAGGACGAGGTCTCTCTTTCCCAAATTTCACTTCTAAGATTTTCTTACATTATTTGATAGTTAATAAGTGAAGGCAGTGAAAAGGAAAAATCAGGTGGGATGAACAATGAAAAGAATACAGGAATAGACATGTGTGCACTGACTCACTGGAACCACAGCAAAAAGGGAAATGAAGAGGAAACTTACGCATCCCACCGTGGCCAGCAGATGCTTTCTCTACATGTGATAATGGTGGAGGACAGCTGTCCTGAGACACTGTAGAGAGAAGCGCTTGGAGAGGGACCAGTCCTCCTGGGATGCTCCCTTGGCAGACACGCCCTCCTCCATCTCAGAGATGAGGACACTGACGACCATGAGGCCTTGTCACCTGCCCAGTTCCCACTGTGAGCGGGAACCCTTTCTGCTTCAGCAGGCTCCTCTGGCCCCTGGTCCCTCTGCTTCTCTACCTTCACACGAAAGGACACATCTCTAAGGCCAAGGAACAGGAGCACATGTTTGCTGATGATGCTGCCACTTGGGTTAACAGCAGACCCCCTAGTGTTTTTTTTTTTTTAAATTTTAAATATTTTTCAAAAGTTTTCATGTCTTCTGAATTGATGACTATGAAGCTATCTTGTACAGACTTTTGGGAGTACCAATAAAATGGCTGCAAAGAATGCCAACCTGAAAATGAAATTAGTGAAAAAAAATCAAGGAAGTGATCTTGCAGTTAACATTTCACAGGGATTTTCCAGTTTACACTTATCTAACCCTCAAGAGCCTAACGATAAATCCTAAACAACCTGGGGCCTCAGAGTTGAGTCTCTGGTGCCACACAAGTGTGACAAAATTTGGATGCTCGAGAGAATATATAGGTTTGCAACCAGCGCTTCTTAAGAAGGGAGGGTGCTCATAGAGCACTCTGAAAACTAAAGGAGAGCTGTTATAGCTTTGCCAGAAAAACATAAAAATTCATATCCCCCTTTAAAAAAAAATTCAGATGATTCATGAATCAGAGGTTAATAATGCCCAGTTAAAAGTTCAAGGGAAACAGCTGTGAAAAATAGAAACTGAATGGCAACCACCTCGGCAGAACTACCCTACCTCTTATTCAAAAATAACTTCCCGCACAGAAGCCTGGGGCTGGAGACTGCCAGCGCCCGCAGGAAGGTCGCCAGTCCTTCGTTGGTGGTGGCTGTCTCTACCCCAGCGTCTCCTGTGGCCGAGCAGGTGGGTCTGGACAGGATGGGAGAGGAGCGAGGTGAGGAAACGCGCAGGGCAGCCGGGGGGCGGCAGGCCTGGCCAGCGAGGCCCACTGCAAGCTTGGCTATTGGGGGGAAAGAGGCGTGAGAGCCTGAGCAAAGCCATTAGGTGACTGTCTCATTTCACAGTTCTGCTCAGAGCTGGCCCTCTGCCCAGGGATACAGAAGGAACAGCTCTTCCCATCTCCCTCAGACTCAGACAGTGAGACCCCCTTTCCAAGTCTCCAATCTCATGATGCAACAGCTTCTGCGGACGAGTCTGGGAACCTCGCCCCACATACGGCCTTGCTAGCTTGGGAAAGGAAGCCCCGAATTCTAAATCATCTGTTTACTAATGAACGTTCCCGACAGGATCCCCTTGCACTTCGTCTCGGTCTGCGCTCTCTCACGGTGGGTGTTCTAGGGCCTGTGTGCACTTTTAGGAACCCAGCCTGAAAACTCTGCTGCTTCCCAACTCCTCTGCACCTTAGACCTGTGGCTGGGTCCTTCCTCCAAAGCAGCGTCTCACTGGGAGTCTCCTGGCAGCTACTGGAAAGAAAGGCGGTTTAACTGGGTGGTCTCTACTCTCCCTCCTCCCCCTGTGGATGGTGGTGAGCAGAGCTCCCACAGGAGGTCACGAGGTTTTGCTTTTGCTATGTCCCTCTGTCCATCACTGACTTGCTGGCTAAACGAGGATGTGTCACTTAACTCTTTGGTACTTCAGTTTTTATAGCTGGAAAATGAAGCTGGGTTGGCAAATGAGAGACGAAAAATAAGAACTGAGCTTCTTTAGAAGCTCATTAGCACAGAGGGTAAGGTGTTTAGCTCTTTGCTAATCTGGTATTGTTCTTCAGTCGCTAAGTCGTGTCTGATTTTTTGTGACCCCATGGACTGAGTACAGCATGCTAGGCTTCCCAGTCCTTCATTGTCTCTCAGAACTTGCACAAACTCATGTTCACTGAGTTGATGATGCCATCCAACTGTCTCATCCTCTGTCGTCCCCTTCTCCTTCTGCCCTCAATCTTTCCTAGCATCAGGATGTTTCCCACTGAGTCGGCTCTTTCCATCAGGCAGCCAAAGTATTAGAGCTTCCGTTTCATCATTAGTCCTTCCAATGAATATTCAGGGTTGATTTCCTTGAGGATTAACTGATTTGCTCTCCTTGATGTCCAAAGGACTCTCAAGAATCCTTTCCAACACCACAGTTTGAAAGCATCAACTTTTGGGTGCTCAGCCTTCTTTATGGCCCGACTATCACATCCATACATGACTACTAGAAAACCATAGCTTTGACTATACGGATTTTTGTTGGTAAAGTGATGTCTCTGCCTTTTAATACGCTGCCTAGGTTTGTCAAAGCTTTTCTTCAAGGAGTAAGCATCTTTTAATTTCATCTAGCATTAATGGCATTTAAATGAGCTCTTCTTCAGGTTAAGAATAGGAAGAATAGTGAACAGGAATGATGAGAATGATGCTGGTTAATATAATTAATACTGCATCAGTACTTTAGAATTTACAAGACATTTTTATGTTCATTGTTTCACTTGCATGGCAGGCATCACTTTTTCTTCTTCTTTTTTTTTTTTTGACTGCACTGGGTCTTTGTTGCAGCCCATAGACTTCTTTAGTTGTGCCGCTAGGGCTCAGTAGCTGCAGAGCACAGTCCTAATCGCCCTGAGGCATGTGGGATCTCAGTTCCCTGACCAGGGATTGAACCTGAGTCCCCTGCACTGGAAGGAGGATTCTAACACTGGACCAGGGAAGTCCTGGGCATCACTTTTTACTTGTGCTTAACGAATCCCAAGAAGCCAAATGATTTGTCCAAGTGAGTGAGGGGAGAGGGAGTGGTCAAAGTCAGGTCCTGTAATTTCACATTTGATCCCCATTTCACTTGTTTTATTCCCTGTCATGTTTTCCCTAAGTCAATCGATCACCTAAGTGGTCATCAAAGGGAGACAACGGGTCTCTCAGAAGGAAAGGTACATGATGGGGAAAAGGCCCAAAGGACCAGAAGGCACAGACACAGCCTATTTTAACTACCCTTTCAATCTTCCCCATTCTATCGACCCTCTCTAACTATTCTAAGCGAGTCAGTTTCTATGCTAAATTATCTATGCTTCCTGTTCTAACTCGGCCAAGGGCAGGTTGGAGGGCTGGAGACGGAAGACAGGAGACAACTTATTAACAAACACTGCTGGCTAACTGTTTGGGAGAATTTTATTATTAAGAAAGGAGAACAAAAGCTCAGGCTACTGGAACACACAAGCAAAGGATAGCTCATCTTAAAAAAAAATGATATTCCTGGGAAAAAGCTTTCTTATGGTCTCTGTCACTGTCTAAAAAAAACTCTTGCAGACAGACCAGACCAGCCAAGAGCATCTTCATCCCCCCACACAGAGCATTTCCATTAGGATCATCCCCCTGCCAAGCCACAGAAGGGCAGGACAGGCGTGTGATGGATGCTGCTATAGTTCCCATCCTTATCCAGCCCATCCACAGGCCCTGTCGAGGACACAGACATCTACCAGGCAGCAAAAATGACATGTGATTGAAAAGAAAATGATAAATTCACTGAAAGTTATTTCCCTTACTATGTAAGAAGTTTTTATATAGTAAGAAGTTTGTGAAATACAAAAATACCAATAGGAAAATGGACATAAACACACAATTCACAAATGAATGGGTCCTGTTAACTAAATACAGACCAACCTCAGTTATCAAGTATGAAGTATAGAGGAGTACAGACTAGGTCATTAACAGAAGCTATCTTTGGGTTGGGAGTATGGGTAATTTTTACTTTCTTTGTATATGTTTTGATTCTACAATTTTTTGTACAGTGAACATGTACAATTTTGGTAAGCTGTTATTAAGTAAAAAACCAACTTCAAAACACTGTGGGAAATGTGAAATATGGAAATTACCTCTTCCCACTCAAGGAAATTTTCCTAGTGCTACATGAATCTCTTGCTAATGGCTTCCATATAATTTACCACTAGCACTGTTTAGGAAATACAATAAGAAGAATGGATTCTTAAAGTCTATGATACAGTAAGAAAAACCTAGAAAAATCATCCACTACTTACTTAATTTTTTTGGTATTAAAAAAAGAGCTCTTTTGTTGAATGATCTGTTTTAACCTTATATCAAATTTTGCTCATGAAAGTTAAATAATTCTGTTGTTTGGTTACAAAGTTAGTACACAAATTCTTTTTCTTCTTCTATAAGGAAATCAAACCAGTCAGTCCTAAAGGAAATCAATCCTGAATTTGGAAGGACTGATGCTAAAGCTGAAGCTCCAATACTTTGGCCACCTGATGCGAAGAGTTGATTCATTGGAAAAGACCCTGATGCTGGGAAAGACTGAAGGCAGAAGAAGGGGATGACAGAGGATGAGACAGTCAGATGGCATCACCGACTCAATGGACATGAGTTTGAGCAAGTTCTGGGAGATAGTGAAGGACAAGGAAGCCTGGCACGCTGCAGTCTATGGGGTTACAAAGAGCTGGACGTGACTTAGCGATAGAACACCAACAACAAAAAATTCAGGACTAAAATGTTTCCTTTTAATTTCTATTTATCTTTCCTAAGATTAAAATATAATCCTCCCTTGAATTTATTTTCCAATCTCAATTTTTAAAGCTATAAGTCAAGTGCTCTTTTTTGTAAAATTATTTTGTGCTTTTTATTTAGCTGTATTTTCATCCACTTTGTCTGGTAGAGACAGTGTGAGAAAGGATTTTTGATATACTCTGCCACTCTCCTCCTTGACTGAGAGGAGGGCTAAGGCCCACTGAGGTTCAGTTACTCACAACTGAGAAATAGGACAGCCAGGCTAAAAACAACCCAGGCAAGGGTAGTTTATTCCTTCTTTAGACTCATTTTCACTTCAATTTTATACTCATAAACTAGAAGGAGTGTTCTCTAAGACTGAATGATAGTTCAGCTTACAAAGAAATGCTTAATTTAGTGCTTAACTATCGTCTCGGGTCGGCCATGCCAGCAGCCCTTCCACTGTGAAGATGCCCTGGAGCGGGGCAGCGCTCTCTGAAGGCTCTGGACAGGTGCTTCACAGCGTGGCCGCAGCTCAAAGGAAGGTGAGGGAGGCATTCCAAACATCTTAGCGCCCACATCCACTTTTCTGAAGCACTAGTACTAAACACCATTTTTAAATTTCCCAGAGAATCACAGGTTTTTACAGCTTAGGTTTAAAAGAAAATAAGTCTTTTGAACTTTCCTTCTGAATTGTAGAGAGGGGCCAAATGAACCATTAAGGTACAGAATGGATATGCCTTAAAAAAAAGGGAGGCTCTATCTCAATTAAAATTTTGGGGTCGTCAGGTCACCTTCACAGCCCTTGATCTGCCAGACAGTAAGCTCCTTGAGGGCAAGAATGATTTTTTTCTTTTCCTTTGTTTCCCCAGCGCCTGCCAGAGTTCCTGGCACAGAGTCAGCACTCAGCAAAGTATTTAGAACGTGATGGTAAGAACAGATGGGCAGGGCCACCAGAGACTAGGAGTGGCTGTAACCAGTGTTCCGTGAGACAGCAGCTTTGTGCTGACTCTGAAATGTCCCAGATCCAGATGGGTCTGCGATTATTTGCACAATGAACTTACTACTTTGGAAAGTAAAATTATGGCTTCAGTTATTATTGGTTATTTCCCTTAATAAAGGAATAATAAAAATGAGAAATAATTTTGACTTTCCCAAAGGTTCCCAGGCTTTACATCAGAGAAAGCAGTCTTGACACAGGGACTGGGGTTTGTAAATATGCAAGACAACATCGTTGGATGGGACATGCTGAGCTTCCTGCTGTTCCTATTTTTAAGGAAAAGAAGGTGGGGGAAAATAAAACTCTGAAACTAAAGGTAAAAACTGCAAAAGGACCCACTTCTAGCAATAGATCCAAAACTGAGACTATCAGGGCTTCGAGATTTCTTATGAGAAACTATAGTAAGAAAAATACAGTGACTCATCCCGTAATCATGCCCTTTCTTCCCAAAGTACACAGCACAATTCCCACATCCCTGGCACGTGGGCACTTGGGACAGAGCTATTGCAACACGGAGCGCCTCCCCGCATGGGCCCTCGTGCAGGGTGGGAGACAGACCTTCCCAGTGCCCCAGTGGTGTGGCTGCGCTCTGCCCCTGAAGAGGGGTCGCTCCCTGGGCGCTCCTTTGTCTGGCACGGTGCTTTCTTGGGCTGCCCTGCATCCAGGCGGAGCAGCTCTGAACAGACGTTCAGGGTTTCCCAGCCAGCTGTCACTTCAACACTGAAGATCCGATAGGCAAAGAGGAAAGGGGAAGGAGGAGGCGACCTCTGCTTGGGGCCACAGCACGAGTAAGGCGGCCAGGCTCTGCCCGGTGCCCACTCTGCCCCGCCACTTCTGCGGCTGGGAAAGAGGGAGGCTGGGTAAGAGGGAGCGAAGCCAACAGTTTCCAGACAAATAACTGACGTTCTTCCCAAAGACGTCCCCAAAGCGCCGCTCAGGAGCCCGCTCCCGGGCCTCCCCCAGTTCCTAGAGAGTAGCTACTGAGAGAAATGAGATGGATCCGGCCCCGGGCTAGTGTCCGTGTGAACAGATAAAATGATCCGAAGCTTTAAGGGAAATAAGGAAGTTCAAGGGCTACTCAGGAGGGCCAGACCCCATGGGCTACTCCTGGCAGGAGGCCGCCCTGGCCCGGAACGGTGTTCACTGATCCTCGTGTAGTCGGGATGGGAGGGCTCTGCAGAGGCCAAGTGTCAGGGAGGACTGACTCAGAGGCACCTGGGATGGGAGGACTGGGGTCTTGGCTGGACAGGGCATTTGTGGGTGCCAGGGCCCCCTGCTTGACCTGGGTGTGCTATTATTCCTGCAGCAGGCGCTCAAGGAAGTGGGGGACAGGCCCATGAGGAGGGCCTGCACAGGTGGGCTGGCCACACAGAGCGGGGCTGGGAGGTGCCAGGGATTGAAGCCGCCCCGTTAGTGCCCGGCGTTAGCTGACCGAGGGAAGTGTGCGTGTGAAGGATGGTCAGAGGTGGGGACAAGGGCAGCTCAAGGCTGAACACAGCTAAAGGAAAGCAGGCAAAACAGCGAAAGAGCCTCAAGATGGAAACGGCGCTGTTCTCATAAGCTGACTCGGTGAACTCCCAGTGTTATCCCCGGATATCAGAACACTACGAAGATAAGACAACGGAACTGGCTCGTGCAAAAGGCTCAGACCAGTCAACTTTTCATAATGAAAATTCTTCACGTTTAGGAAGTCCTCCAGATTATAAGATTTATGTGACAGCAGCTATAGAAAGCTTACATCTGTACAAATACTAGTACCCCTAAGGAGGATGATATTTCATTTGTATGGAGATGTTGTAACTCATCCTTAATAATTTAAAATATTGAGTATTAATATTACATGTCATACAAGATCTAATTTTTTCTGTATTCTGTCTGAAAACAGTAATACTTTGTGGTACAATTAATTATCTTCTCAAAACACAAATCAATGTTTTCATTAGTCTGAGAATCAATTAAGCTATATTACATTACAGTTGTTTGCCAGCAGCATTATTACTTTTGTTAATTTACTAAGATAATTCAACATTCTAGAAATGCTTCTGAAATAAACTTTTAACACTTGTCATGAGATGTGCTTCATTTATTGCACTTAATAGGTATACTTAAGAGTTTAGCTGCTAGATGGAATAAGTGTCTCACTGGATTTTCTGAAGGGCTCAACTGTTCTGGACAAAGGTATCTACATTTAAATATGAATCCTCAGAAGACTCTTCGTGGGTTTCTGTTCAGGCTTCTAGTCTCTAAAACACTTTTCTTATGTATTTATTTAAGATGAGATAAGAAGCTGGTTTTGGACCATGAGGGCCAAATTTCAAATGGATTAAAAGATAACAAACATAAGTGGTAATCTAATATCCCCACAAATTATTTTAGAAGCATAATAATCATGACATATATCATGTCCAGGTTTAAGGTCTGCTAGACGCTTTTTCCTTTTTGTTAAAGTTTCCAGTCACAAGTCCAAGTCCAAAAATATGAAAAGCAAAAATTGGTACAGAGGTAAGCTCAGACAGATTGGGCTGTGACTGCAGCAAGACACACACACACACACACACACACACACACACACACACACACACACACACACCCCACAGAGACTCTCAAATGTATATGCTAAGTTTAAAAGACAAGGCTGTAAGCTATAACATTAGGAGTGAATTTTCAGAATCTATTTCTCTGCGTAAAGAGCTCCGCTGAAACAGAAATAAGATTGATGGAGCTGAGCACAAGAAAAGAGAGAGAAAACAAATCCTATCAGTTAAGAAAGAGCACATTAGGGAAAAGTATTGGTTTTTATGAAAATGTCAGTGATTCACCATGGAATAAAATTCAAAAGCCACTGACCCCAATGAAAGCTTCCAGTGGAAACATGTGGATTTTGCCTCGCTTCATTTAAAGAATGCTTTATATTTCATTTAAATACTATCAGAAGCATTTTCATGGTTTTTGTAGTATGCGCTTTCTTGTTTTATGTTGCTATACTACTGATCATGCTAAATTTTCAAGAAGTCTTCAGGAAAAAAAAAAGAGCATATCAATTAATCAATATTATCACGCAAAATAGGACATTTTTGGTCCCTTAAAACATGCACTGAGGGCTCAACAGTTCTATTTATTATAGTAACTTTTCATTCAAGCAGATTTACTTACAGAGCTTTTCATACATACCAAATCTTCATTCTGACTTGCCAAAAGATCACGACTGAATGCAAGCTGACTTACGCAGACCACAAACCTGTCGGGAAACACTTGGAGTTCTGTACAAAAGGAAAGCAATCACATCACTCGAGGTATCAGAAGGCTTTGAACACAGAAATGCTTGGTCCAAGAATTCTGCCTTACAACGATAAGCATGTATGTATCAGACACGTGTCTTCTCCCCTCCCCTCCTTCCAGGGTTTGCCATCAACAGTGCAGGGCAAGCACAAAGCTCCAGGGGCAGAGGAGGAGGCTGCAGATGGATCCACCTGAGCCCCTGGACCATGGTATCCCTAGAAATCCCCAGGCGCCCAAGGCCATCACAGCTTTCCTCCTGGGTCAGTTTGCTGTTTTCTGTTCAGACTCACATTTGGGAGTCAGGATAACATTTACTACTGAGTGTTCAGACATACACTGGAAAAGGGAAGAAATCTGGAAAAACACCTTGTCAGTGTTCTTGCTAGTTTCCCTCTCCCCTCTTCAGTCACCTGGCCTTGGAGAGGTTCCCTAGGCTGCAAGGCAAATTCCCAGTCTGAACCAGGCTATGAAAACAGCAGTGTCAGAGAATAGGAATTAACGATCATTCTTAACTAAACGATTAAATGTGCAATAGAAGGACTTCCCTGGGAGGGTCTCGTGGTTAAGAATCTGCCTGCCAATGCAGGAGATGTGGGTTCAATGCCTGGTCCAGGAAGACTGCACATGTGGTGTGGCAACTAGGCGTGTACACTACAACTATTGAGCCTGTGCTCTGGAGTCCATAAGCCTGAATTCCTGAAGCCCGCCTTGAGCCTGTGCTCTGGAGTCCATAAGCCTGAATTCCTGAAGCCCGCTCTGAGCCTGTGCTCTGCAACAAAAGGAGCCACTGCAATGAGAAGCCTGGCGCACTGCAACCAGAGTAGCTCCCCCTCGCCACAACTAGAGAAAGACTGCGCACAGCAAAGACCCGGCGCAGCCAGAAACAATAAAATACATTTTAAAAGATGTGCAGTAGTAAAGCTGGTCCAACTATACCACAGTCGCAGTGACCTATGATTACAATTTCTTAAAGCAAAACCACTGACTTCCGGGTGGGGAAGGTTAAATGAATCACAGAACCAGACCCCTTAACATTCAATGAAAGGATGATTGAATAGTAAATGTGCCTCCTCCTCCATCTGTGTGTCCATCTCTCCATTCATCCACACAGCCCTCACTGACCTCTGGGGTGATGTCTGGAGTGACGTTTAGCCCATGCTAACACTGAAAATTCTGGGGTAGGGGATGGGGAGTGGGAGGGTCTTCTCTTCCCCCGTTTTTTACTTGGTTGTACTGGCTGAACTGGAGAAGGAAATGGCAACACACTCCAGTATTCTTGCCTGGGAAATCCCATGGACAGAGGAGCCTGGCAGACTACAGTCCATGGGGTCGCAGAAGAGTCAGACATGACTCAGCGACTAAACAACTGCCTCAGTATTTGTATAATACACATGTATCGTATTTACAACGGAAATAAAGCTAATTTTTTCTAAAAGGGAAAGCCTTCCTTTTAGATGTGACCAATTTTTATTATCTGAGTCATGAAAGTGAAGCCTTTTACATAGGATGCACACTGCCCACAAGACATGACAGGGGAGGGCCCTGAGACAGTGACAGAGAGCAGGCGTGAAAGTGTCAGTTACACAGACACATGACTCCTGCAGTCAGTGCCTCAGCCACGTGGAGAGGCTACATTACACCAAAATGATGCTCTGGGATCCACTCTCGCCTCACCCGCTGTCTCCTCGGGGGTTGCCTTCTCTCCTCCAACTCATTCTACCTGGGGCAGGTGGTTAGCAGTTTCAACAACAGCTCCGCGTACCCTGCTCAGAACCCCGCCCTGGTGCTTCGCTGCTCACCACGAGCCGTGCAGCAGCTCAGGCTCTGCAACCGGGGCCTGACATGCTGTCGTGTTTCTCCCTTCTGGTCCTCAGGCAGAAACCACCATTGCAGGGGGCTTGGGTGTGTTTAACCTCTGACCCCACATGGATGCTTTGGGCTTCTCTTGGGGATCAGCTGGCAAAGAATCTGCCTGCAATGCTGGGGACCTGGATTCCATCCCAGGGTTGGGAAGATCCCCTGGAGAAGGGAAAGGTTACTCATTCCAGTATTCTGGCCTGGAGAATTCCATGGACTGGATAGTCCATGGGGTCGCAAAGCGTTGGACACGATGGAGTGACTTTCACTTTCACTACATGGATGCTTTATCTGGCTAGGTAACTACAGACGGGCCTCTGAAAAGGCAGAAAAACAAAGGTAACAAAGCAGTTAATATTTATTCACTAATTTTTAGAACACCTTATTGAGATAAGTGATAACCAGTCTGTTTCTGACTTTCTGGAAAGGGAAATGGAGCCACAGAATTCATTATTTGTACTCCCTCTCCCAACATGACAGTCTTGAAGTACAGTAGCTCATCAGTGAGTCAGAACCAGAATTCAAGAGACTTCCCTAACCCTCCCAAAGCAGGGGGCCCAGGTTCAATCTCTGGTCAGGAAATCAAAGCGTTGGACACGATTGAGTGACTTTCACTTTCACTACATGGATGCTTTATCTGGCTAGGTAACTACAGACGGGCCTCTGAAAAGGCAGAAAAACAAAGGTAACAAAGCAGTTAATATTTATTCACTAATTTTTAGAACACCTTATTGAGATAAGTGATAACCAGTCTGTTTCTGACTTTCTGGAAAGGGAAATGGAGCCACAGAATTCATTATTTGTACTCTCTCTCCCAACATGACAGTCTTGAAGTACAGTAGCTCATCAGTGAGTCAGAACCAGAATTCAAGAGACTTCCCTAACCCTCCCAAAGCAGGGGGCCCAGGTTCAATCCCTGGTCAGGAAACTAGATCCCACATGCCACAACTAAGGCCCAGCACAGCTACAGAAATAAATAATATATATATATTTTTTAAAAAAGAACTAGAATTCAAAATTATCAGTTCTATCCAATGATTCCTCTGAAAAATTCCTCTAAAAAAATAAGATTCCTATCAAAAAGTTCCTCAGGTATTTCATCAACAGAAAGCCCTTCACTCTGCTTAGGTTGTAACTGAGATTTGCATGAACATTAAAATAAAAATTTAGGCAATGGCAGTCCCTACCATGAAGGGTAGCTAGGCTGTACTTTGACAGATACAAAGTTAGCTGATTTATTTTACTAAAAGGACTGAATAGAGTGGAGGGCCCCACCGTGAGAGTAATACAGTCCAGTGACACTTAAAGTTAAGAAAGTGCAGATAATTGCAAAGATTCCAAGACCAAACCTTTATACATTTCATTTTTTGTTGTTGTTGCTTTGTTTAGAATACTGTATTTTACTTGGAAATACTACCACCTTTATTTTTTCCTAAGTTTTTATTGGAGTATAGCTGCTGCACAGTTCATTTTTAATGTCCCTGTTTCATATCTTATTTACTAAAATCAGCAAAGGAAGCCGAGTTAAATTTTCTTTCCAAAGCTCAGATGGACTTGGAGAGCAGCTGTTAACATCTGACTCTGTTGTTGTTGGCTGGACACACTTGACCTCATCTCCTCAGTGGACATCTTGACTCGGGGGGTTGAGGGGGCAGAGGGCCCTATCACACACCTCCGGAGAGGCCCTGGCGGTTCAGGGCCGGGAAGGCCCCTTTTGCATACTCACGCTCGCTCTGTACTCCAGGGCCTCAGCGCGCACAGACAGTGGTCTAACTGGCTGCAGTGACTCTGGACGCTCAAGTGCCGAGAGGCAGCAGGAAAGGAAGGCGGAGAGGGGCCCCACCCACTGGGCTGAGGCAGGCAGTGACCAGAACAAGATGGAAAAAAATAATCTCAAGCGCTTGCAAACACTCTTAATTAGTATTTCAGTTTCATGAAGGCTATGCGGCCATTAGGAATCACCATTCCTTAATCTTCATTCCTTCTCTAAGGACACACTCATTGTGCAGAATGACCCAAAAATCGGCTTCTTACCTGTCCTTGGTGAGCCCCTCAGGCAGCGGAGACGGATTCCTCTTTTGAGGAAATAGGCTGTGATGTGAAAGCCGTAGCCTGAAAAGTGAATATCATATATCACTTGTGTGTGGGATCGAACTTTAAAAATGATACAAAGGAACTTACGAACAGAAACAGATTCACAGATTTTGAAAACAAACCTATGGTTACCAAAGGGGAAACGTGAAGGAAGATCTATTAGGAGCTTGGGATTAACATATACATACTACTATATATAAAAAGATAATCGACAAGGACCTACTGTATAGCACAGAGAACTACATTCAGTCTCCTCTGATAAACCATAATGGAAAAGAATATGAAAATGAATGCATATATATACGTATAACTGAATGACTCTGCTGTACACCTGAAACTAACACAACAGTGAAAATCAACTATACTGCAAAAAAGTAAAATGAGAACACCGGTAAAGTGAACGAGGTCAGCATCAGACTAAACTCGTGTCTGAGAAGGAACCCCACAGGCCCAGCCCAGTGCCTGCCGCCCAGTGAGCACTCCGCAATTGCCTGGTGAGTCAGAGCAGGAGGATCTGTAGGGGCCTCTTCCGGAGGAAGTAACTCCTAGGGGGCCTGGCCACGGCTCCTGGAACGGCCTCCAATCCCTGCAGCGGCTCAGCCACTCTATCTGGAAAATGGCCTAACTGAGGAGGTCGGACCCAACAGGCCAAACACTCAGGCCCTCAGGTAGGATGCTTAACTCAGGCTGAGCGGGTGTATCATTGGCCATTTCCTAATGCTTACTGCCTATCAGCTCACATAATGAAGAGTTTAAACTATTTGAAGAGGAGTGTGTTTTGCCTATAAGTTATTCTAATTCAAGTAAAGTCTTTATATAGGATGTGATGAAACAAAATATGACATAAGCCCCTCTGCCTCCCCCCAAAAAAGAGGCAGAAAAAACTCTGCAGCCACCAGCATGGCCAAACTGGAAAAGGCCACGAACACCAACTGCTGGCAAGGATGAGGCTAACAGGAACCCTCACGCACTGACAGCTGCCTTCAGCATCTAAAGCTGAACTCAAGCGGAAACACAGGGTGCATGAATAGCACTTTTCACAGAAGTCCCAAGCCAGAACTGATGCAAATATCCATCAAAAGTAGAATTTTTCATTGAAAACAAAGTAGGGTGTAGGGCAGGTCCCAGTCACACAGTGCAATTCCTACTCTGCCCCTAAAGCTTCAGCTAGAGGCCCTATCAGGACTAAATCTCACAAACATGAAGTTAAGCGAAGAAATCAGGTCTGAAGGAGTGCACTCCACCATCTGTAACGTTGGAGACATTACCATTCCTCTTACCATCATCAAATTCTGCAGCAACGAAACTTCCGTAGTCACGGGAGGTACCAACATAGTTCCCTCCTCTCTCCACCCCTCCCTTCTTTCCTCCCTTCCAGCCCTGTTCTAAGTATAAAGCACTCTGTCAATGAGCCTCCTGAAATGATCAAGTAAAAATGTCTGGTGGAAGAATCAGAAGTGAAAGGCCCACTGAAGAAGGGTGAGGGTTCCCGGGTCCCCAAACAACTTCAGCAAATCGCTTATCCTCAGAGTCGGAATTTTAGTCATAAAACTGGAAGGTCCAGGAGTTAAAAGAGGTGGTCTCCAGGTCCACTGGACTCTCCAAAGACCAATACGATCATTGTTTTGAAATAATTTATATATAAAGAATTCAATTAAAGAAGTTTCCAGTTTTATAGTCAAGTATCCTTCTGTCACCCTCATAGAAAGATCCAGAACATCAGTAACCACAGACCTGATGTTCTACACAAGCTGTAACAGCACAGTTGCTTTAGCCACGGGGATTTCACAGCAGCAGTGACATCTACGACAGGGTAATCTCCAGGTTTACGGAGATGAAATGTGTTTTTTCCTAACATACTTGCAGTGGATCCTGTTTTGGTCATGTGGCTTTCTTCTGCTTAAAATGTCAAATGAAATATGCACATCACTGGCATTATTCTGAGCGCTTTAAAACAAATACTTCGGCCTTAGGTCACCGCGAGAGTGGAAGTGACATCCACATCTGTTTATTTGTCTTGCAGCTGAGGGAGGGGGATGGTAGGAGACTTAACAGTCAGGGACATAGAAACACACACAGAGAAGTGATTTTCAAAGTAATGATTTATTATGTGAGTTTTGCAAAGGACTGAACAGCAACAAAAATGCGTTCTCAAAGTCACTCTGCCTTTGCTGCGGATCACACTGTAACGCTTATAGTTCCACGTGATTAGGGGTCAGAGAACATGCTCCAATTCTCAAAACTCTTTTCACTGTACAAAATCTCCAGGAATAAAGTGTTATTGGTAGGAAGGGGCTAAATCTGAAGTTGACTAGGAAAGTTCCAGTATGAGTTCAGGAAGCCTGCAATCTAGAGATACCACTTGAGTGATAACTAAATCCTGCTTGGTCAGCTGTCTCAATATACCACCTTCCCCTCTAGGAAAATAATGTAGCATAAGTCAAACTCTGACTGTTTTACTACCGACATCACTAGGAGAGTGGAGTTTACCGAAATCTTTCTTCCTCTGTCCGATTCCCCTCACCGCCCCCAGGACAGGATCATCTTAAAGGGAATCCTTCCTAAACTGGTGTCTTCTTATGGTTTTAGTGGAAAACCCTGCTGAACACACCTATAAGAGAAATGGTAAGTTTACCACGTAAAAGAGATTGGCACTTGCTTAGTCCAAATTACACTCGCTGCGGGAAACCTTACTGTTTAAAGAGAAAGCAGAAGAGAAAGAAAACACAAAAAGTGTTTGTGTCTGTTCTTACAGCAACCTAACTCTGATATGTAAGTAAGGAAACTCACAGCTGTTGAAATACACTGAACTGACATACTTGGGGAGCTGTATTTCATTTATCCACAGATAACAGGCAGCGATAAAGACTGCATTATCTTTGCTCTTTAATGACATCGATTTCACAGAGTTGAGCAGGCCTCTGAGACTGTGTACTAATCTGAGGCTCAAGCAAAGCTCCACTATGCTCGAAAGCTAAATGGCAGCTTGGCAAAGAATCCAGGGGACCCTCTGCTTCCCCTTCTCGGGCACCAGCTCCAGGCTTGCAATACTGATGCTCTAAAAGCCCAGAACTGGGGTCAGGGCTGGGAGGAAGAAACAAAATGGAAATCATACAGTGATAACCTTTTCATCTGAAAATTACATGGCAACGGTATTCCAAAATCTAGAGGCACTTGTAAATCACAATTAAGGATGCCTATTTTCTTGAGAGCTACTGTGGTCCTCCTTAGCCTAAAAAAATCTATCTTTAGCTACAAATAGAGCCTGGGATTAGAGAGAAGAACTGCTTTATCACGGATGCATCTTTCCATCAGTAGTCTTCAGGTAGGTCTATTTCAAGAAATAATTGGTTTACTATGGTAGCTCAGACAGTAAAGAATCTGCCTGCAATGCAGGAGACCCAGGTTCAATCCCTGGGCTGGGAAGATACCCTGGAGAAGGGAATGGCAACCCAATTTAGTATTCTTGTCTGGAGAATTCCAAAGACAGAGAAGCCTGGTGGGCCTTAGTCTATGGGGTCACAAAGAGCCAGACACAACTGACAGACTAACAGACACACACTGTGCTGCTTAATATACGAGACGCCCAGTCCCAGCCAGAGACCACCGTCTCCCCAGCAGCCCCCGAAGTCTCCTACCCTTGCACCTCCCAAGCTCCATACTTGATGAGGAGCTGCTGTACTCCCCACCACCTTCCAACAGACAACCTCCCAACCCCGCAATGACATTCTAGATGACAGCCTGTTGCCACATGCACTTCCTTCTCCTCTTCTCCAAAGAACATCAAGTATCCGAGAAAAAGAGGAGATGGGTCATATTTGTGAGATAAAGAAAAGGTGGTCTCTGCTTTAAGGACAGAGCTCTGCTACTAGTTCATTTCGCTTTCTGTCTAAAATAAACTGCTTCAAATGGCTTTATTAGACATTTAGAGACTTTACGAAATAGAAAGGAAAAAAACAAACAAAAAAATCAAATATAAGTTAAACAAGTTCCACCCTGATTTAGTGAGGCAGCAGGTTAGTCTTAAGTAGGACTGTGCTCCAATGAGTAATAGTACTTTTGAAGGGAGTGGTCGTTTATATTAATATTTCATAGTCCCAAGATGCTAAGAGCAAATCTCCAACACGGAGTTTTTACTGTAAAGCCATCCAGCTTCGCTTGTTTTCCAGGGGATTCCTGGCTAATGTGACCTGAGCTTCCGCGAGACTGCCAAGGGGAAGCTGTGGTCCAGCCTATGGTGGGAAGCCCTTTCCCACTGTGATTAGGAAAGCAATTCACAAGAGCCTGGGAAACCGCCGTGGGCTCACCTGCTGAGCCCCGGATGGCCAGCCTGGGGCCTGGGCAGGAAGGCACACTCAGAGTCCCTCCACCCACCACTCGGTGAATCCCCTCCAGCAAAGCCTTCTCTCAAACCACAGAAAGCCCTCAGCAAGACCTACTGTGGCCCACAGCACTTCTCTCCCTGGGACAACTGCTTCCTTTGTATCATTACTCACAAGCATGAAAAATTTCAAACACCCAGAAAAGTGGAAAAGCAGTGACAGGAACAACCAAAGCCCACCATCTAGACTCAATAATGGTTAATATTGCATCATATTTCACATACATACTTGCTATATACCATTGCAGAGTAGACATCATGATGGATAACTCCACAATATATAATATAGACTCCTAGACAATGACATTCTCCTACACCACAAAATCCCATAATCATAACTGACATGATGCTAGTGATTAAATAGTCCACAATGAAATTCTCAAACTGTCCCCCAAATCACTGATATTCCTCCTGAATTAGAATCCAACCAAAGGTCAGGCACCGCATCTGGTTTTGTCTCTTTCACCTAGAATAATCTCTCTCCCTTTTTCCCACTATTTTATAATGCCAGCCACTTACTAATTTTGATGGCTTCTCTAGGAGCCTGAGAGGCTACAGTCTATGGGGTCGCAAAGAGTTGGACACGACCGAGTGACTTCACTCACTTAGCTGTTGCAGGAAATTTTAAGTTTAAACTAAAGCTGTGATCACAATTTGAAGTCTGGAACAGAGATGATTTGAAGATTTAGTCCTAAAGTTGATTTCAAAGAAACCAAACCTTAAATTATAAACATTTCAACTTTCAGCTAAGGTAAACTTACCTAAGCAGGTGGGAGAGTGGGTCTCATATTGGTCTAGCTTTGCTATAAGAAAGGGCACTTGGTGGCAATCAGATGCCTCCCGGCTGAACGAGCAGCAGCTCCCTCCTGTGAGCCAGTTCAGACTTGTGACTATTTCCAGGCTGAGGTCCTGAGTCAAGGCTCATTCACCAGGTGAAGACTTCAGTAAGATTTAATAAGACAGCATGAAGGAAGGGGCTGATACCTATCAAGTACGGACGCTATCTTGGTGCTGGATACGGACACTATCTTGGTGCTGGACTACTCCAGGAACACAGAACATAACTTAAAAGATGGAGACTGCATCTGTTTTAAAGCTATTTCATTCTGGAGAAATGATGTTGTAAGTCATGACTTGGGGAACTGCGCCTATTTGGAAAGTGAAACCTGTCCTTATCAGATGGTCAAGGCTAGAAAAGTCATGAGTTTGATAGTATTTGTTAGAATTTAAAGAACAAACTAAATATGACGCGGGGCCTTGGGAAAAGACTTTACGGAGCCCTCTGAAACATTTTGTGGGTCTCAGTGTGACCTTCATCACTGCTGATGTGGGTGTGGATGCAGAAAAAAAATTGTTCTGTGGGAACCAAAAACAAGAGTCCTTCATAAGTTTAAGAATACACACAGGAGCCTAGTCTAAGACCACAACTGGGAAACAGTTTGGGTGGGTAAATGGAATATTTGGTCCTGGGTTAAAAATTTCACTTATTACCCAAGACATTTAGAGACTCCAAAAAATTTCCCTTGAGATAACATTTCATGTCTTTAAATAAGGACAGTACTGGACTCTGAGTCACAATAAAGCTATGTCTATTTGATGCCAAAACAAATGGGCAAACTGGTTAGATCCATTAAAAAGAAACAAAACAAAATAAAACTTGTGAACAAAATAATTACTTGTGGCCAAATTTAGTCAGGAAAAAAACAAAACAAATTTTCTACCTGTAGCCTCACTACCCATAACCTGACGATTCTGTATTTAATACCACTGGCCACATGCTATTATCATTTACAAGATCCATCAGTTCAGTTCTATTCAGTTCAGTTGCTCAGTCATGTCGGACTCTTTGCGATCCCACGGACTGCAGCACGCCAGGCTTCCCTGTCCCACACCAGCTCTCCAAGCTTGCTAAAACTCATGTCCATTGAGTCAGTGATGCCATCCAACCACCTCATCCTCTGTCGTCCCCTTCTCCTCTTGCCTTCAGTCTTTCCCAGCATCAGGGTTTTTCAAATGAGTTGGTTCTTCCCCTCAGGTGGCCAAAGTATTGAGTTTCAGCTTTAGCATCAGTCCTTCCAATAAATACCCAGGACTGATTTCCTTTAGGGTGGATTTGGGTGAATCTCCCTGCAGTCCAAGGGACTCAAGAGTCTTCTCCAGCACCACAGTTCAAAAGCATTGATTCTTCTGTGCTCAGCTTTCTTTATGGTCTAATTCTCACATCCATACATGAATACTGGAAAAACCATAGCTTTGACTAGACGGAACTTTGTTGGTAATGTCTCTGCTTTTAAATATGCTATTCAGGTTGGTCACAGCTTTTATTCCAAGGAGCAAGTGTCTTTTAATTTCACGGCTGCAGTCACCATCTGCAGTGATTCTGGAGCTGCCAAAAATTAAGTCTCTCACTGTTTCCATTGTTTCCCCATCTATTTGCCATGAAGTGATGGGACCAGATGCCATGATCTTAGTTTTTTGAAAGTTGAGTTTTAAGCCAACTTTTTCACTCTCTTCCTCCACTTTCATCAAGAGGCTCTTTGGTTCTTCTTCGCTTTCTGCCATAAGGGAGGTGTCAACTGCATATCTTAAGTTATTGATATTTCTCCCGGCAATCTTGATTCCAGCTTGTGCTTCCTCCAGCCCAGCATTTCTCATGATGTACTCTGCATATAAGTTAAATAAGCAGGGTGACAATAAACAGCTTTGACATACTCCTTTTCCTATTTGGAACCCATTTGTTGTTCCATGTTCAGTTCTAACTGTTGTTTCCTGACCTGCATATGGATTTCTCAAGAGGCAGGTCAGATGGTCTGGTATTCCCATCTCTTTCAGAATTTTCCAGACTGAGACATTATCACTTCAGATTTTTTTCCCATACTGCTTTCCTACTTTTTTGTTTATAAGAGTACATATACCCTTAACATTAAATATGAAAACTGTGCTTAGATAATATTCAAGCACAGATGAAATGATATTCAAAACAATGGTTCCCCACAGTAATGATGGGAGTGATATGATACTGGATACTTATAAAACTCAAAGTTACCGACAAAGTCCTTCACTCCCATTTATATAACTATGTACAAAAGAAACAGACTTTTAACAAGTCTTCTGAATGAAGCAGCTAGTTGTCTGAACTCTTCGCTCTTGAAACAGGTCCTCTGCAAAATCTGTCAAACTTCCCATGCCCAACATGAGGAGATACCAGACGGACCACGAGCTCTGTGGGCTCTGTGTCTTGCAACGGGCGCGCTGCAGCTTCGACAACGATATGCATTGAGTTCTTGAACCATGGCACTATTCAACAGGATCACAGACTCACAGGACAGGGAAGATCTTTGAGAAGTCACCTGGTTCACTTCTTGCTTAGTACTCAGACCATATTTAAACCACATTTTAAAAACAACCCTGAAAATGAAAAAATGCCATGCCTGTGTGTGGGCAACTCAGTTCTTCCTTTATCACCGGAGCTGAAGTTGCAGACTAAAATGCTTAAGGGGCAAGGCAGATAACAGGCAGGGCTGGGTTCTGACATGGAGAACTGGAGAAAGCACACAGCTGGTCTAAAGAGGGGCAGTCGCTTCGGAATGCCAGCCAGCAGCTGCCACTGAAAGTCTGGCACAGGATACTAGATTTTAAGCTTTGCCAGAAAAGCTGGAAATCTAAATTTTCATGTGAGACCTCCCAAATTTCAAATGAGCAATGAATTCAAAATTTTAAAATATACTCTACGGTCCAAAGAAAATGTTCCCAAGGGCCGCTTTGGCATCACACTGTCAGTTTGCAATCTTTAATCTGAGTCACTTACACTCTAGGTGAAGTTCATTTTCCTGTGTCTTGTCTTCAGCAGAGTTGGAAGGAAAGCTGGCCGCTATCACGTGCTTGGAGACAGGTATTCAGTTTCAATGAAGTCATTTACTCTAAGCTAAATAAACTCAGGTCCTTGACCTCACTACACAGGATGTGTTTATCTACATTTAATCATCTTTCTGACACTTCTAAGTCCTGATGGTAAAGCTACACAGTTAACGGTCTGACTCAATGTGGGGGAAAACGAAAAGATTATACCATTGAGAAAACAATAATTGCATGAAGGTGTGAGATCTGTATTTTTTAAAAAAACAGAAAAGCTCACATTTAGGGAAAAAAAGGACTTGAAAAGATTTGAGTAACATCATATTCTTGGTTGGAAGGCTTAACCAGTGTTAAGATATGACCTGTCCCTATATTTATTTATTTAACAAACATGTACTGAATGACTATTATGCACCAGACAATTCCAATCAATATCACAATGAAAATGTTATTTCTGTGCGTGAAAGGAGGCAGTTTGGAAGTTGCCAAGAAGAATTTGAAAAGATAATCTCAAAGAAGACTAAAAATAAAATAGATAAAAAATACAGGGAAAATTAAAAATGAAAAAAAATTCTAATTAAAAGTAATATACACTTAATGTATTAGAAAAAAAACTAAACAGAAACAAAAAAGAGGCATAAAGAGATGGTTAAACCAGCAAAAATCCAACCACCCAGAGACAGTCACTTGTCACCTTAACTTCAATATCCTCCAGATCTTTTCTCAAGATATATAATCACACACATATTCTTCTCTCTTTTTACACAAATGGAGACAGGCTAGAAATGCTGCTTTATAATCTGATTTTTTAACAAGTCTCAAAGTTATATACGTTGACTTTGTGTGTGGTGTCCATTAGGAATCCACTTTTTTTCTTTCCCCAGTTCTCTACTGAACAGTCAAATAGAAGGTCCCCAGTGATCTGAAATGCCAGCTCTGTCATATATAAACTGGTCTTTCTGAGTTATTTTATTCCATTGGCTAAGAGTCAGCACCCACTGTGTTAATTACCTGAGCTTTATTTATAAACTGCAATATCCAGCAGTGCAAGTTCCTTTCCTGATCCTCAACACAGTTTCCACTCTTCATAAAATTACTTGGAGTTACTCTTGGTCCTTCATACTGTCACACAGCTTTTAGTATTAGCTTGTCAAACTTCATGAAAAAACTCTGTTGGGAGCTGTGGTTAGAAAGGCCTTCAATCTATAGATTAAGTTGGGGAAAATAAGATCTTTATGATAATGAGATTTTGTATGCATTTAACATGGTAAGTCTCCCAGTTATTTTTAAGGGCTTTTAAAATGTCTTTTGATAAAGTTTAAAAACTATCTACATAAATTTACTGCATACTTTATTAAGTTTATTACAAGGAACTTCCTATTTTTTTTATTGCTACCGCTATACATACCAGCTCCTAAAAATAACATTTTCCAACTGTCTGCTATAATAAAGTGATTTCTATATGCTGACCTATAGCTGAAAAACATATTAAAGCTTAATTCTAATAATTAGTCTGTATATTTCCTTTCGACTTTTCCATGTATACATTTACCCCCTAAAATTTTGTTCTTTATTTCCAATATTTCACCTGTTTTATTTTCCCTGTCTTATTGTTTGGGCTGGAACCTCAATAATTGTTGAATATTGTAGTAACCATCTTTGTGGTCCTCACAGTTATAAAAGAACTGCTTTTAATGTTTTACCACTGAGAACAATATATGCTATAGACTTTTGTAGACATGATCCTAATCTTTCCAAGAATTTTTATCATGAATGATAACTAGTTTTTTTCAATCTAGTCACCATATGCATTGTTCTCCTATAACATAATGCTGTAAATACTAATAGGCTTTCTAATTATGAACCAACTTGGCATCATGTGATGATTCTTCTTCCACATCGTCAAATTTAGGTTGCTAACATTTAGTTTAGGATTTCTATTTTTATTGTTTGAGTGAGACTGACTTGTAATTTTCCTCTCTTGTATTGTCCTTATCTGGTTTTAGTGTCAAGTTATACTAAAATGAGTTGGAAATGTTAGCTATTATTCTATTATACAAAATTGGAATTACCTATTTCTTAAATTTGGAGGGAATTCCCTGGTAAAATGTTCAGATCTGGTACTTCTGAAATAGTGGTCTAAATTCTTTAACAGGGGTTATTAAGGTTTTCTATTTGTTCTTTTTTTGGCCCCACTTTGGGGCATCAGGGGTTTCCCTGGTGGCTCAGACAGTGAAGAATCTGCCTGCAAATGCGAGAGACTTGGACTCAGTCACTGGACTGAGAAGATTCCCCTACCCATTCCAGGTTTTTTGCCTGGAGAATTCCAGGGACAGAGAAGCCTAACACTGACTAACACTTTAAGTCTTTGGTGTTTTGGAATTTACTACAGTGTATCTAGGATCCTTTGAAAAATTTATCCCACTGGGATGCTGAGATTTCTTAAACCAGAGAACATCTGAACATATCCTTCACTGCTTTCAGAAAGTTGTTAGTCTTCTCCACGTCAATTCTTGCCTCCTAGTGTCTTTTTTACTGTTTCCTGGAACTTTGATTTTTTTTTTTTAATGATAAACTTGTTTTCTCTTTTCCTAGTTTCCAGAATCCTGCTAAAACTTTGGCTAATGCGAAATTGCCACATTCCATTCCAGAAAAGTGTGAAAGTGAAAGTGAGCGTGAAAGTGAGAGTAGGTGTGAAAGTGCCAGTCGCTCCGTCCTGTCCCACTCTTTGTGACCCCGTGGACTGTAGCCCGCCAGGCTTTTCTGTCTATGGACTCCTCCAGGCAAGAATACTGCAGTGGGCTGCCATTTCCTTCTCCAGGGATCTTTCAAACCCAGGGATCGAATCCAGGTCTCCTGTATGGCAGGAGGATTCTTTACTATCTAAGCCACCAAGGAAGCCCAGTTCAAATGCCTACCAGGAGTACACCATCATGTCCATTTCCCCACATTCGGGCCAACACTGGACCTTCAAATACAGAACAGGTGCACAGGGCTTCACCACTGCTCTCAGCTTCTTAATCTCTATTTCTTTGACCGCAAGTAAGGACAAGCTTTATTTCAGATTCACTTGTATTTGTACACGTCCTCTGTTTATTTCTATTAGGGAACAGAGCTTTTCTGAAGTTATCTTTTACGCTAATTTGTAATCATAATTTTATAAGAACTACACTGACCTTTAACTGAAAATTTTTTCTTCCCACAGTATCACTTATATTTTAACTGTTCATAATATTTTATGTGGCCAAAGTATTTTAGTCAAATACATGTCTTGTTTTCAAATTTTGATATAAAGCTTTTTCTCACACCAAAAAGACAACAAAATCACATTATCATTTTTTTTATAATGTTTTTACCTTATGTTTCAGTAAAACATTACAAACTATTGGCCTACGAAGGTGCACAGGGTGTTATCAAAGTTTCTAAATCAGTTACAAGCGTTTTAAGGATTCAGAAAGTTTACATGAAAATATGGACTTCCAGCTCTGCTTGAAAAGTCAGAATATGCAGCACATGGGCCTACATTTCCGTGATGGCACAAAGCGGCAGAAACCGGCAGAAGTTCTCGCAAGCCAAGGGGGCAAGATTAGGATTGCGGGTCATCACAGGACTAATGAGAAAGGGACATGTTCAAGGGACATTTCAGGGACAGAAGCAGAAACAGGTTTGGTGGTCTACAACCCATGAGGGCAGAGGGGGGTCCCGGCTTTGTTGATGGGGTGAGTGGAGGCCTGTAAGGGAATGGGGTGGGGGGCTGGTGGTGGTGGTGATCAGTAAGACCATGACCCAGGCTTCAGGCAGTGGACACAGCTGTCTGGGAAGCACACAGAAACGAGGCATGGACTTCAGAGGGACGTGAAGACCAGAGACAGATGCAGAGTCAACTCTGGCCAAAGGGCGAAAACGTCCACCATGGAGCACGTCCAAAGAGACGTGAAGAGGACAAGGAGACGTGCCCGGACAGGAAAAGGGGCAACCAGGAGAGAGGTCTTAGAAGGTAAGGGAAAAGAGTTTCAAGATCAAACCCACTAGCAAAGGCAGGAAAACACCGAGACACTAGGAGCTGACAAGCAAGAGGTGGCTGGGAGCACTTCTGAGGTAACTCCACAGCAGAAGGATGATGAGGCTGATAAAAAGGGCACTAAAGGACAGCATCTGTTCTAGGCACTCTGCAAACGTGAGGAGCTCCAGGGGAAACCGCAAAGTAAGGGCAGCGCATCCCGCATCCCCGTTTTGCTGCCCAGGCTCTGACGGCCTTCTCGGCAGGCCCGCCTCTCCGTCACTAAGGACCTCACTGTGGTTCTGGCCTTCACACGGGCGGTCACTGCTTTCTCCTCCGGCTGGAAGTAAGCTGTTTTCTGTTCTCTATCCACTACTCAGCCTACGTCTGCAATGAGCGTTCCTCTCAGGATTGTCAGTCATTTGGGATTTGTCTCTCCTTTACAAGGCGCTAGGTCTTTTTGCCATTTTTGATGCACTCAGCCAGCCATGGATGAAAACACCAAATATGTCCAACATTTGTCATCAATCCTACTGTCTCTTCTAGTTATTAAATAAACCACTGTGAAGTTCAAGCAACCATCTATGGGTCTCGAGTTTTCCAGCTCCCAAGCATGAGCTCCCTGCCCATATCTAAATCACTTGGGGAATCTGGATCTCCAAAGCTAGGGTCTTTGACACATGCATAGGATTCCTGCAACTCTCATATCTGACAATCTATGTAGAGCTGGGGAGGTGCCAGAGAACTGGACTGTTTTTAGAAAGCTCCAGGGGATTCTGATACACAGTTTAGGTTTGGAAGTCCCTGCTCTAAATCTTATTTTGCTGATTTACTGGTCTGTTATAATGAAATTAGTAGCAAGAGACTTGCTAGAGCAATGGTGGTACTTTACAAAGTTCTTGGAAGACAAAAACAAAACCCAAGTTCTGTAAGTGAACATAAGAGAAAAACTGCCCTGGTTCCTTAAACACAAACGAATAGGCCTTTACCAAGAATACTACAGCAACAGTGAAGAGGCATGGAGAGAAAGCTAATTTCTAAGGCACTCAATGCCCAGACTACCAAGACAATTTATGAGAAGCCAATGCATATCAGTTCAATTATTATCACACCTCTGGAAGATTTCAAAGAACACCTCTCATGCCTTTTTTGTTTTCTTTTCTCTTTCTTAACTGCCCGCTTATCAAGTTTTTCATATGGAAAAAAAATCCAAAAACCTCACCACCTGCTTTTCCTTTTTTTTTATCTTCCAATCTTCCATAAGTCCTTAGAGTTCACACAAAATGTACATCATTTTGATATGTAAAAATTAAAGTGACAGGTATACAATGACGTATGATCTTCATTAAGATGCTAAATCAGATCTCATAGAGGCTCTGGTTAAAAAAAGGAACCAACTATGGATGCTACAGGCAAAGTTTAGAAGAATACATAATGCAGTCTTTTGAACTTTGTTTTGCTTATGTTTACTACAGTTCAGTTCAGTTTAGTCGCTCAGTTGAGTCCGACTCTTTGTGACCCCATGAACTGCAGCAGGCCTCCCTGTCCATCACCAACTGCCGGAGTCTACCCAAACCCATGTCCATCGAGTTGATTTTGCCATCCAACCATCTCATCCTCTGTTGTCCCCTTCTCCTCCTGCCCTCAACCTTTCCCAGCATCAGGGTCTTTTCAAATGAGTCAGCTCTTCACATCAGGTGGCCAAAGTATTGGAGTTTCAGCTTCAGCATCAGTCCTCCCAATGAATATTCAGGACTGATTTCCTTTAGGATAGATCGGTTGGATCTCCTTGCAGTCCAAGGGACTCTCAAGAGTCTTCTCCAACACCACAGTTCAAAAGCATCAATTCTTCTACACTTAGCTTTCTTCACAGTCCAACTCTCATATCCATGCATGACTACTGGAAAAACCATAGCCTTGACTAGACGGACTTTGTTGGCAAAGTAATGTCTTTGCTTTTGAATATGCTATCTAGGTTGGTCATAACTTTCCTTCCAAGGAGTAAGCGTCTTTTGATTTCATGGCTGCAATCACCATGTACAGTGATTTTGGAGCCCAGAAAAATGAAGTCTGACACTGTTCCTCCATCTATTTGCCATGAAGTGATGGGACCGGATGCTATGATCTTAGTTTTCTGAATGTTGAGCTTTAAGCCAACTTTTTCACTCTCCTCTTTCACTTTCATCAAGAGGCTCTTTAGTTCTTTCCTTTCTGCCATAAGGGTGGTGTCATGTGCATATCTGAGGTTATTGATATTTCTCCCGGCAGTCTTGATTCCAGCTTGTGCTTCCTCCAGCCCAGAGTTTCTCATGATGTATTCTGCATATAAGTTAAATAAGCATGGTGATGATATACAGCCTTGACGTACTATAACAGAAGTATCAAAAGAACCAATGGAAAATACTGACTGATAAAAAGATAATAAAAAAGAAACTCCATTATCGCCACATATACATCATTAATATGAGAGTAAAAGAGATACAACCAAGCCTCATGCGCTGCCCAGTGAGAGGCTGTGGTAAGTATAGCCCAACTACCACAAAGGGCTCCTGCACAAGGAACAACCACAGGGGACCTGACTTCATCAAAGCGCTCACTGCCAGGCTTCGGGAAACACAGGGCTGGAAGAGCATGTGAACGTCACCATGTAGATGCAGCCAAACCCCAAATGCGGGAAATTCCAGAGGACACTTGACCCAGTTTCTTCAACAAGTAAATAACATGGAAAAAAAGCTGGGAGGAGTGTTCTCATGGTTCAAAGAGATATTTATCTTAGGTAAAGAGAATCAGCGGAATGCAATCAATGTGTAGATCAACTTTGTTTGGACCCTGATTTGAACAAACCAATTATAAAAGAACTGAAGAAATACTCAGAGAACTCTGAAAACAGACTGTATATCTGATGACATCAATATATTTCTTTTCCTGGGTGGCGCTCTGATTATTAAAAAAATACAAACAAACTCATCTTTTAGAGTTTTGAATCACTTTTGTGTAAAATAATATGATATCCAGAATTTACTTCAAAATAATTGGGGGGAAGGGACAGGAAAAAGCACAAATGAAATAACACTGGCCATATGTTAAAAATGTGATGCTGGACAATGGAAGTGGGGGTTCGCTGTATGATCCTATTGTTGTATGTATTTGAAATTTCTAAGTTATAAAATAAGAGTGAAGATCCTTTTGAAGAAGCTTTATTTTTTTAAAAAAGAAACACCATCACTGGATGAAAATATTCAAGAATGTTAAAAAGATGCATATTTTTCTTTTAAATATTTTGTGTTAACAACAGCCTTCTTTCAAGCCTCAGAAAATAAATCTTGATTAAAGCTTACTTTTTGAGGTAATTTGCTCATTTTGGAAATAATATTTTATAAAGAACACAAAAGTATTCTTTCTATGTTGTGAAATTCAGCAGTAATCTTTAGAATCATCTTTTCTAAGGAGATTAAAAGGCAACCGAAGCAGAAATAGCCCAACAGGTCACTGTAAAGCTCTATCTTTATGAAGCCTCAGTAAACACACTGCTGAACTTACAATAGGAATCGTAACCTCACTCTGAGATTCTTTAACTATTAGCAGCCCAAGCTGAAAATATAACTTGATTACAGATATAGTTATATGGATAGGTTTAGATACAGATAAATATATTTTGCAGACTCAAGCCACAACACCAAAATTAAGTACGGAATTAAAAAGTCCACCATTCTTTAAAAAATACAGCCTTGCAGTAAAATGAGCATACTGCTAAAAACTGAACCTGAGGAATCTGACAGGCTGAGCTCAAGGAGACGTTCCCACTAAAAACACAGAATCCAGGTAAAAGAAAGGGTAAGTTTAAATTCATGGCGAAGACTGAAAGAAAGGGAGGTGTCCAGGAAAGACGAGGAATGGAGAGGGCCAGAGTAGAACCGCAGGGAGCAGACGCTCTCAGGCCCTTGGAGAGGGCCAGATGCACCCGGGCGAGGGCTGAGCTATCCCCTGGCCATACCCCGTGTGGCCGCCCCGCCCTGGGAGGAGGCGCTGCTCCATCCTTCCATGAAAACCCCATTCCCACTTGCCTTGTGTATTTTTCTTTTGCTGAATGCTGAGAACTCACCATCCCCTGAGGCTCCACAAAGCCTCCCAGAACGTTTCATTATCCCAAACCTCCCAGCTTCCGGGCGGTGCCTCCCACAGAACCACTTTCCTTCCCCTGTTCTTTCTCTCCCCCCTTACGGTTTCAAGATCACGCTTAAACTCACTTGACTGCGGTCTGAGACACAGGTCCCTGCTCTTTTCACAGGAACGTTCTCTCTTCCCGTCGCTGCTTTCATGAGAAGGCCCCAAGATGCGAGCCTCTCCACTTGCTATCTGAGGATGCTTGGCCCTCTGCAGGACCTGGAGTGGTCCACAGGGAGTCCCGGGGCTCTCGGGGGTCCTGGAGCTGCTGTGTGCCTCAGAGCTGAGGCCGCCCACACAAGAGCGGGAGCTCACGCATTTCCTCCAGCCTCCAGCCCTGCCCTGGCCCTCCCGTGCTCCTCCCTGGCTTTGCGCTGCTTGCTGGGTTACTGCGTTTGCCTTCACCTTTCCTCAGGGGCACTTGCCTCCCGCCAAGCCTACCATGCCCAGGTTCTGTAAGACGCTCTAGTACTTCTCAGAGTCCCCTGACATGCCAGCCCTGCCCACACGTGCTGTCATCACCCCCAGCCCCGGGCCCTGGACTCGCCCTGAGGTCCCAAGCTCTGAGGCCCACTTCTTTCCCGTCCACCTGTGTCTGCCCATCCACTCTGCTCATTCCCACCATTAAAATCCCTTCTCAAGGCACTGGAGCAAGGGTCAACTTTTTCTCAGCTCCCTTGTCAAAATACAGTTTTTCTAACAAACCAACCAACAAAAACTACTGAACGTAGTAAAAATCAGATTCCTTGGAAATGGCAATAAGGCCATCAGAGTTAAACCAGCTTGGGATGCTCCTCTTTGCCCAGAAATTCTGCTAGTCACGTGACAGAAGTTGAACACGACAGTACACATCACACCGATGAGCTGCCGTGCGGGTGCAGGCTGGCGGCACACTGGGGCTTCCCCATAGTCTCGAGGCATTCTACTGAGAATGACTGCAGAGAGGAGCTATAGGGACGAATAGGACATGTGTGTGTATATACATTTGCATGCTGCTCTGTCAACAGCTGTTCCTCCAACAGTAATACTCAAACCAGAGGCATCCAAGACCTGCTGCTCCTGCATCTACCCCAGAGAAGAGAGAGGAGACGCACCATGAACGGCAACAACAGGCGCTGTGGGAACTGCGGGTGCCAAGAAAGGGTGTGTCTAATGAAACAAGGGGCAGAGCAAACAGATTCATCGGGAGGAGGGAGCTCCCCAAGGAACTTCCCCCAAGGACATCCAGGCAGAGTGTGGAAGCATCAGGTGGACTCCGCTAGGAGGACTGAGGACGGGTGGGGGCACTGCACCCACGTCTGTGTAAAACCACAGGCCACTCCTGGTGGCTCCTGGGGATGCTGGCGGGCAGGGTTCAAAATGCACAGAAGGAAAGGGATGAAGGATGAGGCTGGACAGATAAGCAAAGGAGACCAGACTTTAAGTCACAGTCAACTTTACAACCTAAAGTAAAGGATTTTAATGAGAGTGACTCAGACTCATGCGTGTCTCCAGTCATACCTTACGAATACCGAGTGGCTTTCCCGTTAATACGAAGATCCTGACTATAACAAGAATCACTTTTCTCTTCATTGATTTGATTAAAATGGAGTAACTGGAGTTGATATATTTGTGAAAGAGTTTGATCTAAAACCCTGGCAGAATCAATAATATTTAATTAATTCATTTAAAGTCAGGTTTTATAATGATTCTTAAAACAATACACTGACTAGGTTAAAACTGATCCTGACCAGTAAAGGTCAGCTCTAACCTTGCTGGGAAGACAAGAAAATAGTTCTTTAAAAGAATGGGAGGATGATCTAAAATTTACTACAAAGCTATTGTAACTAAAATAGTGCAACACTGGCATAAAGACAAATGAATAGAAATAGAATTGAGAGTCCAGAAATGAACCTTCTTATTTACTGTGAACTGGTTTTCGACAAGGCTGCCAAGACAATTAAATGAAGATAGAATAATCTTTTCAATAAATGGTATTGGGACAACTAGATAACCACATGTAAAAGAAATGAAGTTGAATCCATACATCACGTTGTATACAAAATTAATTCAAAATGGATTAATCAGCTGTTAAGAGGCAAAACTAGTAAGTCTTAAAAAATAGATACTTGTAAATGTTCACAGACTTCATGTAATTGCTTCTTGGATATGATATCAAAGGAACAAGCAATGAAAAGAAAAGAAAAAACAGATAAACTGGACATCATAAAATTTAAAACTTTAAGTGTTTCAAAGGATACCATCAAGAAAGTGAATGGACAATCCTTAGACAAAGAGAAAAATTTTGCAAATCATGTATCTGAAAAAGGATTTGTATCTCAAATATGTTAAGAACTCTTATATAAAAATTCACTAATACAAAGGGAGCTCGTTTTAAAAAATAGGCAAAGGATTTGAAGAGATATCTCGTCAAAGAAAATATTCACATGGCCAACAAGTATCTGAACAGATGGAAATCATCATTAACCATCAGGAAAATGGAAATCAAAACCTCGAGATACTACTTCACATTCGTTTGCTGTTGTCTAGTCACGCGGTCGTGCCCAGCCCTTTGGGAGCCCAAGGACTGTAGCCTGCCAGGCTTCTCTGTCCACAGGATTTCCCAGGCAAGAGTCCTGGAGTGGCTTGCCATTGCCCATTCCATTCACATTCACTAGGATGGCTATAATCAGAACGACAGATAATAACAAGTGCTGACAGGACGTGGAGAAAATGGAACCCTCTTACACTTCTGGCGGGAATATAAAATGGTACAGCCACCTTGAAAAACAAGCTGAAAGCTCAGTACACTAAATACAGAGGTATAAAATAACCCAGAAACTCCGCTCTTAGGTATATACTCAAAAGAATTTAAAATAAATATCCACTCAAAAAACCTATACAAATGTTCATACCAGCATTATTCCTGATAGTCAAATAATGGAAACAACCGAAATGGCCATCAACCAATGAACAAATAAATGAAAGTGATATATCCATACAATAGACTATTTTGACAGTAAAAACAAATGAAATACTACTAGTAAATGCTACAACATGGACGAACCTGGAAAACATTATGCTCCATTTAAAAAGTCAGTTAACAAAAACAACATATTGTACGATTCAGCTTCAGCTTATACGAAAGGTCCAGACTAGGCAAAGCGACAGAAACAGCAATTGCTGACGGCAAGACAGGTGTTGGGTGAGATGGGGGGTAATGGCTTCACTGGGTGGTGAAAACGTTCTCAAATGCTTTCTGGTTATGGTTGCACAGCTTTGTGAATATACAAAAACCACTGGATTGTTTATGTCCAATGAGTGAATCACCTGGCATGTGAATTATATCTCAAGAAAGCTATTATTAAAAAAACAAAAGAGGAGCGAGGGATGAAATGTTCTTGAGCTAAATGGATGGGACCTGTCAGTGTTTCTCACTCTTAAATCCATGAATTGGAGAGGGAGAATGATGCTTTCCTCTGGTAATATCTGGGGCAAATTCTATAAGGCTACACAGAAACAATACTCTCCATCATCTTGCTATCTTCAGCAGATGCCTTTATGAGCATCATATGTGTCAATTCCAGTTTTTCAACAGTAGGCCTCCCAGACCTAAGTTACCCTAACTATAAGGCAGTGTTGCCTTTTGGCCCATTGGAATACCAAACACTACTACAGCCTCCCAAAGTTTATTCAGCCCAATTTTTACTTTTCTAAAAGGCTAGGAACAGAAGATTTACTAAGTTAGAACTAGAAAAAAGCCTCTTCATGAGAGAACTATTTCTAAAGTGTACACTTTTGTTATTAAATAGTATTTTACCAAAATGAGGATAAACCGACACATCCCAACAATCTCATAGTCTCCCAGAAGTTCATATTACCTTGAAAGGAAATCCAGAACATATCTTACAGAGAAAGATTTGCTAAATGTTTCAAAAATGTTTTCTATTTAAAAGAAACCTTTACAAGTCATTCTTGTAAATAATGAGAATTTCTCTTCCCCCAGGAGAATAATTCCTACTTCAGTGTTTCTAAGAATACACAGGGTTAAAACCGTGTAAAATATATTTTCTCACAGCTGGGGGAGAGCGAAACACTGCAAATAGGAAACCAGACAGCTAAGAGGTCAAAACACTACACTTCCAGGTCAGACTTCTGGTTGCAATTAAGTAAAATTCCTACAAATATTTGGACGGAAATCATATTTTTGGTGTCTCCTTTCAGGCCTTGTAACTTTTTATTTTCTCCAGCAGCAGCTTATATTTGTGGGTTTATACATATCTATATTATGCATTAAAGACACACAGAAACACACAAACATACATGGTTATGAGTACACACACACCAACCTATGACCCCAGAACTTGGTCTCAGAGTTAAAACTAGCATCTCTTCCCAGGGATTCATTTTTTAGGTATGAGGTCGTGTGGAGCTAGTCTGGGTTTTGCTTAATGTAGACATGGATGACTTTCTCAAGACATTCCACACAATAGGTAAGCCAAGTTTCCCATTAGTGAAATAGTTTATGATCAAATAGCTGAGATCCATTTGAAGCTGATTGGAGTTTAGGCTCTAAGTAAAAACAGCACTGCCCTGCAACAACAAATACAAACCAGCTCCACAATTAAGTGCGGCTGAGCAGGTATTAAATGCTCCTCTCCTCAACTCCCTGGGAATAGCCCAGGGGTTTGCAATGCTTCAGGAACATCCACCTCCCTCAGAAACCTACAGTGGATTCATTTAGAGGTGATATAAATGTCTCCTGTACCAAAGGGAGCGGGTACACTCTGCCCAGTTTATATGTTATATAAATATTATACATTTTAGTGAATATACAATTATCTTCATTTCAAACAATTGCAGTGGTGAGCTGCAAACAACCAGTGCAGCAAGCATCATTTTAGATTCTCCATCTTTATTCTGAATAAAAGGATGTCGTGTTAGGGAATTTGAGAATGAAAGCGCTCCAGCTTTTAATCATCACTTGGGTTACCGTCCCCCAAATTCCCAAGATAACTAATTATCAGCTCTCAGTCCCAAAGTGCAAAACCCCCGCGTGCTCCCCTCCACTAGACACAGCCTCTTCATGTGCCCTCTGTGTCCTTCAAAGTCAAAGGATTCTTACAGATCTTTAGTCAGTTAGATAACTACTATCTGTTCTCTCTCTGGAGCTTCCCAGGGGCTATTAATATTAGTGATGTGAAACTCAATTGCGACAAGTTGTAAAATCTTGGCATTGTGATCAGAAGTCCTGGCCAAAGGAAAAGAATTTGAAGGGAACAGACAAGCTGGTAAATGCCATAAGTACTTCCCAGACATAGGAAGGCTATTGCTACAGGGCAACGGACATAAAACTCCCAAGAAATGCACAGTACATGCCAAGGTAAACAGTCTCCACTATACCTTGTCATCCCACACATTAACAAATTATATGCAACCTCTGTGAGAAACGGCCGCTGCCTTCTGGGGGCGGGGGGAGGTGGAGAGGGGTGCGGGGTAGGGGAGGAGAACTTTCCTCATTAGTATCTGTCAAACACAGGAGAGGCTGTCACTCTTTAAGATTTTATCTGGGATTTGCCAAAGGAAAATTCAACTTTTTTAGTAGGGGTGGGTCTCACTATCTCCTCTGATTCCCAACCATCACCCAAACACACACACACACACACACACACACACATTATGTGACAGCCAAACCATTTGAATAATACAAGGCAAGTGTCCCAAGGGCCATATTTGCAACACGCAAGGGAAAAGCATAGTTTTCCCTGGGTAAACCATGAGAACTTTAGGCCCCCCATCCAGCTGTCACCACTAGAAATACTGTGGCAAAACAGCTCACTCACAGAACGGTGCAATCTCACTCCTCTCATCAGTGGCAGGTGGTTCTCCCAACAGGGCAGGAAGCCAGCCAGTCCCACCTGCCACCAAGGAGGACGCATCTTTGGAAGCTCTAGCAATACATGGTCAGTCTTCATAAAGCTGATAAACAGGCTGGGCTCTCAGCCAGTTGAGAACGCCTTTAAAAAGTCTTGCAACCACCATCTGATGACAGAGAGCATTCTAGAATCATAAGAGTCCCAGGGGATTTGGTAAAGCTGTTTTGCATTTCCCAGTTCTGAATATGAAGAAATCTGGAAGCAGAAAGTGAACCAGCCCAGGCAAACTCAAAAGCAAAAATGGGGTCTGCCGTTGCTGTTAAGTGGCTAAGTCATTTCTGACTCTCTTGCGACTCCATGCACTGTGGTCCGACAGGATCCTCTGTCCATGGGATTTCCAGGCAAGAATACTGCAGTGGGTTGCCATTCCGTTCTCCAGGGGATCTTCCCGACCCAGGGATTGAACCTGAGTCTCCTGCCTTGGCAGGCAGATTATTTACCACTGAGCCAGGGGTTGTATCACCAGAAAAGCCCCAACGGAACCGGCATAGACTCAGGTGGCTCAGTGGTAAAGAACCTGCTTGCAAAGGCAGGAGACACAGGAGACATGGGATCAGTCCCTGGGCCGGGAAGAGCCCAGGGAGGCAGTGGCAACCCGCTCCAGTATTCTTGCCTGGAGAAGCCCATGGACGGAAGAGACGCATGGGCTTCAGCCCACGGCGTCACAGAGAGTCAGACACAACGGAGTGACTGAGCACATCTTCTACGGCAACTCAGACTCCGCTGTTTGAGGGAGAAATCACTGTATCTCCTGTGTGTCGGCAGGGGCTTCTGGAAGAAGGCCAGGGTGCGTGCGGGAAGCAGCGGACGCTCCAGCCAGCAGGGTCCATTTCATCAAGTTTCTACTAACAACGGAAAGGTCTGCTAGGTAGTTCAAATGGTACTCGACAACCTCTTGATGTGGTGGAAAGAATCCTAAGTTTTTGGAAGCTTTGCATATTAGTTTTTCTGTGTGTTTTAATTTCTTATAAAATTAAAAAAGAAAAGTTACTGCAACTTAAGCAATGTCCACAACAGGTAACTATAACAAGTGGAAACATAGGTGTAGACGCTCACAGATTCTGCCTTTCCTTCCATTTACTGCAAAAATGGTGGCCCAGGCTCCCCAGCTTCTGAGGACGCAGAACCGCTCGTGCTGGCCGGGCGGCCTCAGCACACTCTTGGTAAAAAGTATAAGACCAAGTCTTACAAATTTCCAATTCCAGGAAAAAGTCATTTCGGCTGGAATTGTGGCACATTCCCCAGAGGCCTTACGGGCACTGGCTTCCATTACTGCCCTGGTGAGCTTCTCACATGTGGATGAAAGCCGAGCAAATGTTTTGATGGAGTACATTATGGGAAGAAATGTAAATAATAACCAAAGCTATTTAAACACATGTGTAAAGAGAAAACACATGTTGCCACGGTGCCCTAGGACACATCTAGGGAAATCTATTTCTATTGTAAAGATCTGCGAATAGGAAAAAAAAAAACAATGTCTTAATATTAAGGATATTTAGCAGAACGACAGATCTCTGAAACTCTGTGGTGCTGTTTTACTGTCTGTAAAACCACACAGGCGCCCGGTTCCTCCCTCCAAGTCAGAGGCACCCTTCCAGGGCAGCACTGGTGCGCCCACAGCCCAGGCCGTGGCCGACAGGCAGGGGCGGGTGGTAACACAGGCCGAGGTGACGCCTAAGGTGGGCTCTTCGCCCAGGGTCTCTGCTTCACCGGGGCTAAGAGTTATCGGAGAGACAGTCATGTTCATTGTCCCTAATGTGTAAGGAAAGGATCGCAACGTGAGTGTGCGAGGAAGGTGTCTCAGAGAGCAGACCTTCACTGCCCTTGCTGAGAGCCTTCCCTGGTGGCTCAGATGGTAAAGAATCTGCCTGTAGTGGAGGAGATCCAGGTTCAATCCCTGGGCTGGGAAGACCCCCTGGAGACAGAATGGCAGCCCACCCTAGTGTTTTGCCTGGAGAATCCCATGGACAGAGGAGCCCGGCGGGCTACGGTCCACGGGGTCCCAAAGAGTAGAACAGGACTGAGTGACTAACACTAAAAGTGTCTGATGGTTTATATGGAGGAGGGCTGGGCTCAAAGGGAAAAGGGTTTTGCTTCCAAAATTTCTTTTAAATAGGGAAAGGTGCTGTTTTTCAATGGGCTGGGAAAATAAATACAAACCCGAACAAACAGCACAAAGATGAATGTGTGCTCCTGGGGACATGGGGAGCGTGGCTCACAATGAGGCCTGTGTCGGGGGAGCAGGGAGAAAGCTTTCTTTGGCGGGGACAGCACCTCGGTTGTTGGGGAAAGGAGGGGAGCGTTTCTCAGACGGAGGGAAGAATAGGAAGAACTTGCTTGTTTTGGCAATTCTCGTCTCTTTCTTGCGCTCCTCCTGTTGTACGAACACCCGCTGATTTCCTAACATGGTGGTAAAGTGCCCTCCTCCAAGCACCCCCGGGGATGCTGCGTGGGTGCGGACGAAGGGAGGGGGCCTGGCCACCCAGCCCTGAACATTCGAGGAAGATGCCTGGGATGCCACGGGAGAGCAAGCTACACACTTTGGCTGGAGATTGAAGCTAAGATTTTTAGAGGAGCATTCAGCTTAGAAGAAAAGCCAAATCAAAAGCCAAGGCAGAAAGAAACCACAGTGCCCAGGAAAATTTAATTTATTTTATGGCATTTTCCAAAGGACTGGGTTTCTTAGATGTTAACTGCAAGAAAAAGGTTACACAGAATGGAACAAGAGCAGTTAAAAAAAAAAAATTGCTCTACAAACACAAAAGTGTCCTGAACAGTTAGACAATGCATTGAGGGAAGTGCTTGGACCTGGAGGGTGAGCCCTCTTTTGGAGTTGCTTTCTCCTCTTCTACACTGTGAACAGGAGAGGAGGGGGAAAAACCTAAAACAAAGATTCCCGCATAGCAGGTCAAGTAGAACGCTATTCGTGGCTTCCACATGGTTCAATACAGCTTTGTTTTCATGATTAGGGGGAAAGTGTATTAAAAGAGGAAACACACACACGATCCCGACACCCCAAAAGAGACGCCACGGTAGTGAACAGAAGCTGGCACCCTCACAGCCGTGTTTTCACGATGCCCCTGACATTCCCAGTTTTTGGAGCTCGGGCAAGGTGCTTGAACGCTGAGTCTGGTTCTCATCCTCAGAACCGAGGGTAAGGATGCTGCTAGAAAGGGAGCCCTGAGGACCCACCGTGGGTACACGGGAGTCCCAGCACCGTGCTGGTGCCCTGCGGGCTGAGGCGCAGAAACAGTAACTAGGAGGAGCAGGGATGCCGGAGGGCACCCGGGATGGGCGGGGCCGGAGGGCAGCCAAGCTCAGAAGGGTCAGGAAATACCGCGGCTCCTCTTAGGATGGCACAGGATGTGCTTTTGACTTTCTTAAGACCAACTGAGGAACACTAACAGTTTGTAAGCCCCAGGCTTTCTCACCTGCCTTCCAATGAAAGGGCAACAGATGCCGTGACGGAAGCCGAGCGCGAAGCCAGGGCCAGCAAACTCCGCTGAGGGTAGCCTCTGCTCATTCCTTCACTGCCTCCATCACGTGCGCTCAGCCAAGTGACTGTCGGCAGAGCCCCCGCCCCAGGAGGAGGGCGTGCTGAGCACGCCGCTGGCCAGGCTGCCGAAAGAATCGCGAGAAGCTCCCTGAGAGAGAAGACACCTGGAGCCAGACAAGGATCCTTGAGGGAAACGACCTGGGGGAACATGCCTGTGGGGCGACACAGAGCGGGCCCGGGGCGGGGGAGGAGGAGGGTGTCAGGGGAGGAGAGAGCACCCGCCAAGGCCAGGGGAAGATGGTGTGACGTTCTGGGGCCTGGCAGGCAGTCAGGCTCCAGTGCCAAGCTGATAGGGAATCCTCACAAATATTCCAAGTCCGTCCTATAATGTTCCCCTTCGGGTCTGCAACGGTTTACCAGGGCATTTGCACAGTGAGAAAACCTGCCCGGGTGGTTCAGTGGTAAAGAATCTACCTGCCAATGCAGGAGACACAGGTCCTCTGGGTCAGGAAGATCCTCTGGAGAAGGAAATGGCACCCTACTCCAGTATTCTTCCCTGGGAAATCCCGTGGACAGAGAAGCCTGGCAGGCTATGGTCCAGGAGGATGCAAAGAGTCCGCTCAGACATGACTGAGCAACTAAACACGAACAACAGTGATAAAAGCGAAATACCAGAGCTTTTGAGGATGACTCGACACTGGCTCTGAGACAGTGCTAAGTCCTGGGGTTTCTGATTGCCACTGTAATCCATCAGACGGGATAAGAGAAACTGGCTTCATTCAGGTCATCTCACAAAGGGCCGGGCAGCTCTGTGAAAATGTCTTCTTGGCTGTTGAGTATAAGACTGGAAAAGATTTACTTTGCAATGGACAGAAATGCTGGGACAGGGACACCCAGGGAAAAGTTAGCCAGTGTGTGAGAATATCTGGATCTGATGTGAACGTTCTCTGAAAGGCCCCAGTAAGAGGATCTCATAATAAGCTGGACCAGATGGCCTCCCGCAAGGGCGCTGGCCAGCCTCTTCTCACAGGGGCCAAAGTAGCTGCTCAAGGATTCATAAGGGAGGTGGCCACAGTGGCAAGGATGAATATTACACTTGGGCTCAACAACACAGACTTAACTGTGCTAAGGCTGAGCCCTGCCAAATGCAATTAATCTGAGACTCCCCACCAACTCCCACATGGCAGGAGACGGCCAGCCATGAGGGTGAATTACATTAGACCTCTTTCATCACGTTAGACAAAGAGACCAAAGTGGGGTTGAAATGCTGGCCCATGGTGTACAAGAGGAGCAACCAGGTATACAGGTAACATACAAGGAATACAATGGGCTTGACCAAGCAGAGTGCATCCAGTGCTAAAAGTTAACAAAAACTAAACATCTTCTTCTGCTTCATTGACTATGCTAAAGCCTTTGACTATGTGGATCACAACAAACCGTGGAAAATTATTCAAGAGATAGGAATATCAGACCACCCTACCTGAGAAACCTGTATGCACATCAAGAAGCAACAGTTAGAACTGGACATGGAACAAGGGACTGCTTCCAAGTTGGGAAAGGAGTACATCAAGGCTGTATACTATCACCTTGCTTATTTAACTTATATGCAGAGTACATCATGAGAAACACTGGGCTGGATGAAGCACAAGCTGGAATCAAGATTGCAAGGAGAAACATCAATAACCTCAGATAAGCAGATGACACCACCCTTATGGCAGAAAGTGAAGAAGAACCAAAGAGCCTCTTGATGAAAGTGAAAGAGGAGAATGAAAAAGTTGGCTTAAAACTCAACATTTGAAAAACTAAGATCATAGCATCTGATCCCATCACTTCACGGCAAATAGATGGGGAAACAATGGAAACAGTGAGACTTTATTTTCTTGAGCTCCAAAATCACTGCAAACGGTGACTGCAGTCATGAAATTAAAAGATGAATGTTCCTCGAAGAAAAGTTATGACCAACCTAGACAGCATATTAAAAAGCAGAGACAATATTTTGCCAACAAAGGTCCCTCTAGTCAAAGCTATGGTTTTTCCAGCAGTAACGTATGGATGTGAGAGTTGGACCATAAAGAAGGCTGAGGGCCAAAGAATTGCTGCTTTTGACCTGTGGTGTTGGAGAAGACTCTTGAGAGTCCCTTGGACTGCAAGGAGATCCAACCCATCAAGCCTAAAGGAAATCAGACCTGAATAATCATTGGAAGGACTGATGGTGAAGCTCCAGTACTTTGGCCACCTGATGTGAAGAGCTGCCTCATTAGAATAGACCCTGATGCTGGGAAAGATTGAAGGCAGAAGAGGATGACAGAGGATGAGATGGTTGGATGGCATCACCGACTCAATGGATGTGAGTTTGAGCAAGCTTTGGGAGCTGGTGAAGGACAGGGAAGCCTAGTGTGCTGCAATCCATGGGGTCGCAAAGAGTCAGACATGACTGAGTGACTGAAAAATAACTCAGAAAGGCAGGACCACAAACCCCTTAGGAAGGAAGGTGTCAGTCACCTTGCCAAGTAGAGTCCTGATCAGCTGAATTATGGGCTAAAGACAAAGGGAATATGAAATAAAATTACAAGGAAGATATAAACACCAACCATTTATTTCATGTAACTGACCACAGAAGTTAGAACAGTAGCATCTTCCTCAACTGTCTTCTTTGCTGCACCACATATATATTTACATATTAAGTTTTTTTGGTTTTTATTCAAGGTATGTTGGCAATAGTTAGCTTCATCATTTAGCCAATAAATAAATCAATATGGGTTCTGAATGATGGCAAAGAGGAATAAACATCACACAGAAATCTCGGGTGTGGCGCTCGGATGTGAGACGGGACTTCTCTTTCTTGGAGGAGGTACTGAGCATGTTTCACCTGTAGTTGGGAGAGCTGTGTTCTTGCAAAAGCTCGTCATTGCTCGGAAGTTTATGGAAGAAGGAAGCTAACAGAAAGCCTTCAGTGGACCTCGCTACCTCGATTCCACCCTCCCAAAACTTCCGACCATCTCCCCTGTGCTTTGGTAACTCCCCACACTTTAAGTCCCACTTTTCCAAGGTAAAAACACCGAAGCAGTCCAGGCTCCCTGGCTCACCGGTAACCAGGCTGCGGCCATGGGACCCGTGCTGAGCTCAGAGGAGGCCAGTGCCACGGCCACGGGCCAGGCTGCCACGCTCCTGCAGGCTCAGTCCCGAGCTTCACAGACGGCAGCTGAGAGGGCTCACGTACCAAAGCCATCCTCCCCCATCTTTTCTTAAAAATAAGATTCTTTCTTTCTTTCTGTTTTAAATTTGGCTGTGTTGCTTGGGTCTTAGATGCAGCACTCGGGGTCTCTCCTGTGGCCTGCAGGATTCTCTCCAGTTGTGGCTTGCGGGCTTCAGTTGCCCTGTGGGATGTGGGATCTTTGTTGCCCAGCAGGGGATGGAACCTGTGGCCTGCGCTGACAGGCGGATTCTTAACCACTGAAACCACCAGGGAAGCTCCACCCCGCATCTCGAGGCCAAGGCTGTGCTGCCTGGGGCAGCTTCAGAGTCGGCCGCCTGGCTCTCCCACAGGTAGATCCTGTGAACCATCTATAATGCCTTTAACCAACAGCTTTTCCACTGAAGAGCCAGACTGATGCCAGCTAGTCTCAAGGAGAAATGAAATGAAACAAAGCCTATCCCTGGTGGCTCAGAAGGTGAAGCACCTGCCTGCAATGTGGGAGACCTGGGTTCGACCCCTGGGTTGGGAATGGCAACACACTCCAGCACTCTTGCCTGGAGAATCTCATGGACAGAAGAGCCTGGCAGGCCACAGTCCATGGGGTTGCAAAGAGTCAGACATGACAGAGTGACTTCACTTTCACTTTTCTTTTCACGAGGCAACTAAGGTTCCGGACCACAAAAGTCTTTAAGCTGAAGACGATCACATTTTTGTTTTCAAAAGGTCATTTTAGAAGCGCTTTGGAAGTGAGATGTGGATGAACTGAAAGGGAAATCAGGAGGTTGTGGTAGAGATTCAAGAGCTGATTAAGTAGGGCCTTGACCCAGAATGACACTGAAAAAAAGTGAGAAATTTGACAAAGGTGAATGACCCAGTACAAAGGTAAGCACTGGCTGCAAACACACAGCTCAGTCAGCGAACACATGAAAACAGAAAGATAAAAATCAAAGGGCAAGACATTTTTTTTCTTTTATTTTTGGCCTGTCAGACTGGCAAAAATTAAAAATACTGGTAACACCCAATATTGGCAAGGCCAAGAGGAAAAATATTAATGAGGTAGAGTTGACAGAAATTGACAGTTAAGTCTTAAAAAAAACTTTCTTCCAATGTTAATTTTACTAAATCAATTGAAGTTATTCCAGGTGACTTAAGAAGGATGACGCTGTTGGCAAATGCCTATGCTACGCTGTTTGCTGACTGAGTTTTTGTCAGCAGTCTGTGTATTCCTCAGTATTTTATGATTAAGGAAATGGCCTCAAAGTAATTTATGATAGTTTTTAATAAGGATAACTTAGAGCATGAAACGCCTGCTGACTTCAGTCCACCCAGCATCACATGTTAAGTGTCTACCCCAGGATGAAGCACAATATCATACTCAGATCTGGAAATAAGAAAGGTAAGAGACTCATGCACATAGAGAGAAGACAGCCAATTTACACAAAAGCGAAAACCACACAACTTTCACCCAAGCCACCGAGACAGTAAGAGCAACGCTGTTTTCAGGGCACACGAGACAGCGAACGGAACACTGAGGGAGCAGGCAAGGCTTTCCTTACGGCCCGGGGCTTTGGACGCGCTTTCGGAAACAGGCATTTAAAGTAAGACTAGGGAGCAGCCTAGTGACGCTGATAATAAACAGTCTGCATGGGCACATCACTGTGTGTGCCCACATCGTCCTGGCAGGCGTACCTGGCTCAGCAGACGGTGAGCCTTGGCCCCTGTGGAAGGCAGCCTTGGGGAGACAGGTGGACAGCGCTCTGACCTTTAGAAATGAACAGTTTGCAGTGAGGTGAAGCAGAGTTATCTATTTCTGCTCTTGAGTTAAGCAGCATGGAAATCTGAAGGAAAAAATAAAAAAAAGAGGCCATGGGGTGACAATCCCTCAATCTTTAGCACCAAAGAGAGGGAGAAATGAAATCACAGGTAAAATGATTATATTACACTCATAATACAGTGGCCAATGTTATAAAGTGCTGTGAGCAAGGAAGACGGGAAACTGAGGGAGACTTTGGAGAAGAAATATTTGAGCTAGCTCTTAAAAGCTGGATAACAGGAGCTTTCCGGACAAAAGAGAAACCTGAAAATGTAAAGGCACAGAGGTGTCAAGAATGCAGGTTTGCAGGAAATAGAAAAGGGAGCTGTGGGCGGAGACAGGGCAGGAGAGGTGAGCTGCAGCAGGCTTGGCCTTCCTGGGAAGAGGAGAGCTACATCCACGCAGGTAACTTGTCACCTGGACAAACAGTTCTTAAGAACCAGAAAATGTGCTGTGGATCATAAAAGAGGCAGAACCCGTTTTCAGGCAACTGACCCATTTGCAGAGATGAACATGCATCAAACGGTGTGAACCAAAGCTCAGGGTGCTGGCGGGCCTGGAACCTGGGGACTGTGGACAAGGGATGCTTCCCCACGGGAGGACCTGGAGTGGAGAGTGGAAGGAGGCAGAGGGATGGGGAGGGCCCACGCCAGCACAGGCCCCGGGTGAGTGCCAGAGAGGGATCAAGGTCGCTGTGCTGCAGCATGAAAGAAGGAGCGGGGGCACAAGATGAGGCCGGAGAGGTGGTCACCTCAGAGTCCCAGCCTTGCCCCTGGAGCCCAGGGGCAAGCCTGAAGGGCTTTGTACGCAAGATGAGGCTGTGACCTGAAGGCCTTACCCTAACTCGGGTGCTGACTGCAGGGGGCGCGCCAGCCAGTGCGGACGCAGGGGCACCAGCGAGGGGGCTGCTGGTGGCGTCCAGTGTCCAGCGAGGCGGGGTGGAGGACTGGCCGGAGGCAGCAGAAAGGGGGCCAGATAAGGTGGGGGGCTGCAGAAGATAAGCTCGGAGGTCATCTGTCCCCAGAAGCAGAAAGAAGGAAGAGGGGCTGTCATGCTGAGGTGACTTTCTAAGAGGGATACTCCGCACAGCTTTTCCACCCAAGAGGGAGCAGCACACTGCTGCATCAGCAGCCCCTGCCTCCCTCCAGCCATCAAGCACACGACTAATCCCCGACAGGGAAGCCTGGCATTCATCCCACAAGTGTGCCTCAGAGGTCCCAGAAGGCAAAAAGAGGCTTCGCGTTTGTAGTTGCATGTTAAATAAACCAAGCCAGAGGCAAATTACTTGCAATATATATATCACACAAAGTATGAATATCCTTAATTAATAAGCTCTTACAAACCAATAAAAGTATGAACATGAAACAGAAATATTAGGATTTCCTTGGTGGTACAGGGGACATGGGCTCGAGCCCTGGTTGGGGAACTACGATCCCACATGCAAAGGAGCAACTAAGTCCAACTACTGAGCCCACACACCACAGCTGAAGAGTGTGTACCACGAGGCAAACTGCACGTGATGCAGCGATGACCCTTCACGCTGCAGCTGAGCCCTGACACAGACAGACAGACAGCCAGCCAGACAGAAATATTATAAAGAAATGAAGTGTGCAGATATCTAGATCATCAGGATGTCCACTGTACCACTGTTCACAACAGCAAAAGTACTAGATTCAACCTAAAGTCCCAGTGATAAATTAGACTGTGGACAAACTGATGGACTTCTGTGTAGTTATCAGAAATAGTAATGTGGACCTCAACTGGCCAAAACAAACCTTGAAAAATGGTAACAAAGTTGGAAGAGTCACATTTTTCAATTTCAAAACTTACTACAAAGCTATGGTAATCAAAGCAGTGTGGTACTGGCATAAAGGCAGACTTACACACCAATGGAATAGAAGAGAGAGCCCAGAAATAAACTCTTATAACTGTGGCCAAACGATTTTCAACAATGATGCAAAGGTCACCCAGTGGGGCAAAGGACAGGTTTTTCAACAGATGGCACTGGGAAAACTGGATAGTAAAAGAACAAAGTCAGACCCTGAACTTAAGCCGTATGAAAGATTAACTCAAAATGAATCAAAGGCCTAATTTAAGAGCAGTCCACAAAACTCTTAGAAGAAAAAAACAGGGAAAATCTCCATGACATTGAATCTAGCAGTGATTTCATGGATGTGACATCACCTGGTTACATTAAAATTAAAAATGCTTTTGTGTCAAAGGACATTATAAAGATGATGAAAAGGCTTTGTTTTCTCCATTTCTCTCAGAATGGGAGAAAATATTTGCAAATCATATCTGATAAGAGATTAATATCCAGAAACTATAAAGAACTCCTACAACAACCTAATTAAATGAGCCAACAGACAATTCTCCAAAAAGTTAATAAACACATATAAAGATGGTCAATATCACAAATTATTAAAGAAATGAAAACCAAAACCAGAATGTGACATCACTTCTTATCTACTAAATTTTAAAAATGGTGACATGTGTTTTAAAGGACTTCTATGGGGCTTCCCTGGTGGCTCAGTGGTAAAGCATCTGCCCGCCAATGCAAGAGACGCGGGTCCAACCCCTGGTCCAGGAGGATCCCACGTGTCACAGAGCACCACGCTCAGTACGCACAACTACTGAGCCTGTGTGTGTGCTGGAGCCGGGGGACCGCAGCTACCGAGCCCACGTGCCTGGAGCCCAGGCTCCGTAGCAGGAAGGAATCTGCAATGAGGCCTGTGCAGTGCTCCAGTGGGGAGCCCACCAGCCACTAGAGGAAAGCCCGCACAACACCCGGGGCTCAGCCCAGCCAAAAATGAATCGAGGACTTTTACATTATGTTAGGTAGGAAAAACAAATCACAAAATTGTGTGTAGAGTAAGATTACTTTTCTGTTTTAAAGCAAACTTCTTGCCCACATGAGCCCAAGAAAGGCTCTGGGTTTCATCCTGAGGTCAGAACACCGTGAGTTCCCCACCTAGGAGAGAGGCTGGAAGAGTGAGCAGTTAGCGCTTCCCTGAGAAGAGACCAGGGCAGGGACCACCTGAGAATCGATGCTGAGCAAGCCAGGACCACAGGGGAGCTGGGGTCTCAGAACTCTGTCTGCTCCTCTTCCTTCTGTCTCAGTTACAAAGGGCCACTCACCACGTCTGCTCCAGCTTTTCTCAAGACTTCAACTATTCCTAAGCAAAATGCCACAAAGTGTCACCTAATACAATATTGTTTGGACTGAAAATTCTATTTGTTTGAGGCTTTCTGTTGAGTAAACCTTATCTGCCTCCTTACCAGTTGTGCCCAAGTACATGGTGCAGACTGAGTCTGCCTTTAAAGGGGAGGACGTTAACCGTTCTTTCCCTACGGAACTACTGCATTAGTATAATCTAGTTCACAGCAATGCAGTACTGACCTCTGAGGATTAACACGGGTTGACTGTATTTGTGCAACAGAGTGCCATGAAACGCTAACTTAAAAAGTTTAAAAAACACAGCGATGACAGAGTGGAGAGAACACTGGGCTGAGGGGTCAGGCTCTGCCACTTGTCACCCAAGTCCTCTTTGGGTGAAGTCGCGCGGTCTGTCCAACTTTTTGCGACCTAATGGACTGTAGCCTGCCAGGCTCCTCCGTCCATGGGATTTCCCAGGCAAGAATACTGGAGTGGGTTGCCACTTCCTTCTCCAGGAGATCTTCCCGACCCAGGGACTGAACCCGGGTCTCCGGCACTATAGGCAGATGCTTCACTGTATGAGCCACCAGGGAAGTCCTTCATTGAACATATCCCCAGATCTCTGCATCAGGCATGGCCTAAGTGTCAGGGGTGGGGAGAAGGGAGGGGAAGATGCCAGATACAGGAGATGATCTTGGTCTTCAAGAAGATAACATTTTATTTAGGCAACCCCCTTAATCTCACAATCCTCTGCTTCTTCACCCATAACTCAAAGATATTACCATTCTCAGGGTAACAGGGTGTTAGGATAAGGGGCTAGCACCCTCGGCATCTGGGGGACACTGCCTGGTTGGGGGCGCTACCCTGTGTACTGTAGGATGTTCAGTGGCATTCCTGGCCCCTGCTCACCAGGGGCCAACTGCTCTCTATCACGGCTCCCACTCGTTTGCATTAGTATAATCTAGTTCACAGCAATGCAGTACTGACCTCTGAGGATTAACACGGGTTGACTGTATTTGTGCAACAGAGTGCCATGAAACGCTAACTTAAAAAGTTTAAAAAACACAGCGATGACAGAGTGGAGAGAACACTGGGCTGAGGGGTCAGGCTCTGCCACTTGTCACCCAAGTCCTCTTTGGGTGAAGTCGCGCGGTCTGTCCAACTTTTTGCGACCTAATGGACTGTAGCCTGCCAGGCTCCTCCGTCCATGGGATTTCCCAGGCAAGAATACTGGAGTGGGTTGCCACTTCCTTCTCCAGGAGATCTTCCCGACCCAGGGACTGAACCCGGGTCTCCGGCACTATAGGCAGATGCTTCACTGTATGAGCCACCAGGGAAGTCCTTCATTGAACATATCCCCAGATCTCTGCATCAGGCATGGCCTAAGTGTCAGGGGTGGGGAGAAGGGAGGGGAAGATGCCAGATACAGGAGATGATCTTGGTCTTCAAGAAGATAACATTTTATTTAGGCAACCCCCTTAATCTCACAATCCTCTGCTTCTTCACCCATAACTCAAAGATATTACCATTCTCAGGGTAACAGGGTGTTAGGATAAGGGGCTAGCACCCTCGGCATCTGGGGGACACTGCCTGGTTGGGGGCGCTACCCTGTGTACTGTAGGATGTTCAGTGGCATTCCTGGCCCCTGCTCACCAGGGGCCAACTGCTCTCTATCACGGCTCCCACTCGTATGACAGTGCAGACTGCCACCAACATTACCAAATGTCCCCTGGGGCAGAACCACCCCCTGCTGAGAACCTCTGAGACAGTGACATACATGAAAGCATTTAGAAAAGCAAAAAGCCCCAAATCAAGTATTATTGCAAAGCTATCTGCAAGACTACTTGTCAAAAAAAAATCCTTTAAAGAATTTATGGTTTCCTTAGGAATGTTGTGTTTTCTATTTTTATATATTTTGCCTACCATTAAAAGCCCTTTAGGGCTTTTTGATTAATTTTCTTTACCCGAACAAAGCATCTTCATTAGGCTATATTTTTAAAAGGTATCACTATACAACAACACAGCTCTGACTCTGAGAGTCAGAGTCAAACATAATTGCCATCTCTACAAAGCAGACATTTTATCCGAAATCAAAGTAGTTTGTGCCTACCTTTTAAGGACAAGGGACTGGATCTTGTGAATTCTGTATCTGATGGCCTGTGCTGTTTACGAACTTGCAAGTACTCCTTCACTCTTGAATCAACAGTTTCTTTTAACAGTAAACAGACTTCCTAAAGTAAATTAAAAAAATTACATATAACTTTCTAATTTAATGCAGTGCAAAAAAAGTCAGTATCATGCATAGGAAAAAGCCAAAATCGAACATGTCATTTTGTTTGCTTTTTACTTTAGCTATGAATAAAGACATTTACATATGTTCACGGGTAATGCTGCAGATTTAAATCTGCCACTAAGCTTTGCTTGAAACCATGATGCTGACTTACTCTGTGATCTAAGAAATGTATTTTGCCTCTCTTCATTTCACTCTGCCTCAGTTTCATATTTCTAAAAGGAAGATAAAAACATCAGTGTAAAAATCAGGGCAAGGAGGTGAGAAAATCAGAGAGGGAAAGGCTGTTTTCATGCAAATATCAACCAGGGGGATTATGGCAAGTAGAAGACAGAACAGAGCCAACTCTGGCTACAAGTGGGAGCCCCGGAGATGGGCCCACTGGGCAAGGGCTGCAGACCGGGAGGAGCCAAAGAGTCAGGGCCCTGTCAGAGGGTGCCCCAGCCAGCCAGGAGGGGCGCACCCTGAGGTTGCATGCTGGGACCCATGGCACAGTGCCACCAGATTTTCTGATTTAAGAGGAACTAGAGACAGTGATTTTCACACAAGAATTTCCTACTTTTAAAACTCGGTTCAAAAAAACTTTGACATCTAACCACTATAATTCATTAGTTTCCGGGGTTTACAAATCTACTGAAAAGTAACAGCACTGATGGTAAGCTGAACAGAGAACTGGAAATCAGAGTCTGACTTTTTTCCATAGGCTTGTTGATGATGTCGAATAAGCTTCTGCGAAAACCACTCTCTATTCACCTATTCACAGTAAAAAATAATTTAACTTCTTATATTGCTCAAAAGTAAATTAATATTTATTAGGCAACAGAAAAACATGGTTTTAATTGAATGTCAACATCTCAAATTTCTGGAGCTACTGTTTGTAACATATCAGTGTTATTTATAAAAGAGAAAAATAAAACTTAAAGCCTGACTGTACAATGGGATGACACTGCTCACATTAGCTATACTATCAGAAAATGCAATCTGATGTAGGGAAAAGGAAAATAAAATCGCTCCCAAATCTAAATTTCTTAACCCAGATTAAGAACTGGTGTGTAAGGACGGATAATTCTGGTTCAGTTCCCAAGGACTCTGCAGAAGGTTCAGAGTTTCCAGGTCACCTCAAACCTGTTTCGCTGGTTTCTTGCGATGCCATCTCAGGTTGATCGCTTAGAATCCTCATAAATTAAAATGAGGACAGAGCTGTAAGCTGCTTTGAAGGGCAACGAGAGCCAAGTTTTTCTTTTGCTGCAAATACACGTACTCCTCAAAGAGTACAGAAAACACCTGACTTAATTTACAAACATGAGTTTCTCGATAAAATACAAACTCTGGTCTCCTCCTTCCTGATCTCATTTTGCAGCCCAAAGATGCAATGCCTTGTGGAATACAGAGGTATTCATTTACAGTGGAAGGTTTTGGCATTGTTCGTGCAACAGAAAGGCAGCCTTGCTCATACTGTTGTTTTAACAATTAAAGAATTTTGCTTCACATGCAGGGTTCAACGATGACTGAGCTAGAAAATATGTGAAAGACATACATGGAAACAAGGATTGTTAAAATTTGGCCATAAATGCCCTATAAGGCTAGAACTAAAAATAGGAGGACAAAAATACAGCCAAGGCCCGTATACACAAACTCTCTCCCTGTAGTTACGGGGCTTTCCTTCCATGAGTCAGGTTTGACAAATGGAAGGTGGATCGTGTGTGCTGTGTCGAGGTCCCCTAGTAACTGACCACAGCACACTTGGCAAAGCACTGTTCTCTTCAGAACCAGGGCAAGACAAGGAAAGACAAATTCCCATCTAAACTCGAGGGGCAGCGGGAAGACCAATCACTGAGCAAGAGAAAGGTGTACCCAACATCTCCAGGCTACCAGGGTTCATGTCTGCTTCCCAGAGTTACAAGGGGAACAGCCTGAGTTCAACTGTTTGGGTACAAAGACTACTCAGGCTGGACTCAAAATAAACATGTGCTTAATACATGTGATGAGTTCCTTTTTGAAAAGGAACAGGATATTCTTAAGACTTTCACTACTCAAAGTGACTGTTAAAGTGCAATCAAAATGATTGCTCATGAAATCCCAATCTTGAGGTGATCTAATGATTTAAAAAATATAAAAGGTCCGGGACACTGAACATAGGCTAAAGTCATATCCTCAACTAGCTTTCTTCTTAAACACACACACATTATCCCAGATCCATTTTAAGGTCAGCGAGCATATTTTGGAGAAACAGCGCGAGGTAGAAGCCACAGGGTGTCTTCCTGGCTGTCCCCGGAGAGCCCGCTCGCGGCCCACGGTGGAGCTCTGCAGGCCCCACCGCGCTGAGTCCCCTGGCTGAGGCACGCCCTTGTGGCCCCACAGCAGCACAGGTAGGGCAGCAGCTGCCTGTGGCGCCCTGGAAAACTCTGGCTTCACGCTTTGGCTGGGGAGTGAGTCATGTACTCACAGATTTACTTTAAAGCCTTCCAAATCAACTGACTCTCGGCAAAACTGACAGCACATCAACACAAAAGGTCTAAAGCCGAGGTGGCAGAGTTGGGAGAGAGTGGAGGAAGATCTGGGCCTGGAATGACGGATTCTAGGATGCCGCTAATGTGAGTCAAACTTCTTGGGTGAGGTCCCCTTGAGTGCATATTGGTCACATTAGGGGGATGAATTAACTGTTCTGAATTACGGGGACATGTGTTGAGAAGCCAAAGGTTGGGATGACATGAAGGCAGACTGGAGGAGCAGGCAATGGCCTATTAAACACGGAGTCCTGCAGAGCATGGTCCAGCAGTATTCACCTGAATGATAATGTCAACATCTCAGGCCACCAGCATGATAAATCCCATCACACAGAACCCTGCGCCTTATTGCTCCCAGTTTGAGGTCACTGGGTATCCTTAGTAAAATTAGGATGACAGTTCAGTCACTCAGTCGTGTCCGACTCTTTGTGACCCCATGAACCGAGGCACGCCAGGCCTCCCTGTCAATCACCAACTTCCGGAGTCCACCCAAACCCATGTCCATTGAGTCAGTGATGCCATCCAACCATCCCATCCTCTGTCATCCCCTTCTCCTGTCCTCAATCTTTCCCAGCATTGTGGTCTTTTCAATTGAGTCAGCTCTCCACATCAGGTGGCCAAAGTACTGGAGTTTCAGCTTTAGCATCAGTGAGTCCAATGAACACCTAGGACTGATTTCCCTTAGGATGGACTGGTTGGATCTCCTTGCAGTCCAAGGGACTCTCAAGAGCCTTCTCCAACATCACAGTTTAAAAGCATCAGTTCCTCAGTGCTCAGCTTTCTTTATAACCCAACTCTCACATCCATACATGACTATTGAAAAAACCATAGCCTTGACTAGACGGACCTTTGTTGACAAAGTAATGTCTCTGTTCTTTAATATGCTGTCTAGGTTGGTCATAACTTTTCTTCCAAGGAGTAAGACTCTTCTAATTTCATGGCTGCAGTCACCATCTGCAGTGATTTTGGAGCCCCCCAAAATAGAGTCTGACACTATTTCTACTGTTTCCCCATCTATTTCCCATGAAGTGATGGGACCGGATGCCATGATCTTTGTTTTCTGAATGTTGAGCTTTAAGCCAACTTCTTCACTCTCCTCTTTCACTTTCATCAAGAGGCTCTTTAGTTCTTCTTCACTTTCTGCCATAAGGGTGGTGTCATCTGCATATCTGAGGTTATTGATATTTTTCCCAGCAATCTTGATTCCAGCTTCTGCTTCCTCCAGCCCAGCGTTTCTCATGATGTACTCTGCATATAAGTTAAATAAGCAGGGTGACAATATACAGCCTTGATGTACTCCTTTTCCTATTTTGAACCAGTCTGTTATTCCATGTCCAGTTCCAACTGTTGCTTCCTGACCTGTATATAAGTTTCTCAAGAGGCAGGTCAGGTGGTCTGGTATTCCCATCTCTTTCAGAATTTTCCACAGTTTATTGTGATCCACACAGTCAAAGGCTTTGGCATAGTCAATAAAGCAGAAATAGATGTTTTTCTCGAACTCTCTTGCTTTTTCCATGATCCAGTAGATGTTGGCAATTTGACCTCTGGTTCCTCTGCCTTTTCTAAAACCAGCTTGAACATCTGGAAGCTCATGGTTCATGTATTGCTGAAGCCTGGCTTAGAGAATTTTGAGCATTACTTTACTAGCATGTGAGATGAGTACAATTGTGCAATAGTTTGAGCATTCTTTGGCATTACCTTTCTTTGGGATTGGAGTGAAAACTGACCTTTTCCCGTCCTGTGGCCAAGGCTGAGTTTTCCAAATTTGCTGACATACTGAGTGCAGCACTTTCACAGCATCATCTTTTAGGATTTGAAATAACCCAACTGGATGGAATTCCATCACTTCCACTAGCTTTGTTTGTAGTGATGCATCCTAAGGCCCACCTGACTTCACATTTCAGGATGTTAGGCTCTAGGTGAGTGTGAGTGATCATACCTTCGTGATTATCTGGGTCATGAAGATCTTTTTTGTACAGTTCTTCTGTGTGTTCTTGCCACCTCTTCTTAATATCTTCTGCTTCTGTTAGGTCCATACAATTTCTGTCCTTTATGGAGCCCATCTTTGCATGAAATGTTCCCTTGGTATCTCTAATTTTCTTGAAGAGATCTCTAGTCTTTCTCATTCTATTGTTTTCTTCTATTTCTTTGCATTGATCACTGAGGAAGGCTTTCTTATCTCTCATTGCTATTCTTTGGAGCTCTGCATTCAGATGCTTATATCTTTCCTTTTCTCTTTTGCTTTTCACTTCTCTCCTTTTTACAGCTATTTATAAGGCCTCCCCAGACAGCCATTTTACTTTTTTGCATTTCTTTTTCTTGAGGATGGTCTTGATCCCTGTCTCCTGTACAATGTTATGAACCTCCGTCCATAGTTCATCAGGCACTCTGTCTATCAGATCTAGTCCCTTAAACCTATTTCTCATTTCCACTGTATAATCATAAGGGATTTGATTTAGGTCATATCTGAATGTTCGAGTGGTTTTCCCCACTTTCTTCAATTTAAGTCTGAATTTGGAAATAAGGAGTTCATGATCTGAGCCACTGTCCGCTCCCAGTCTTGTTTTTGCTCACTGTATAGAGCTTCTCCATGTTTGGCTGCAAAGGATATAATCAATCTGATTTTGGTGTTGACCATCTGGTGATGTCCATGTGTAGAGTCTTCTGTTGTGTTGTTGGAAGAGGGTGTTTCCTATGACCAGTGCGTTCTCTTGGCAAAACTCTATTAGCCTTTGCCCTGCTTCATTCTGTACTCCAAGGCCAAATTTGCCTAATTTGCCTGTTACTCCAGGTGTTTCTTGACTTCGTACTTTTGCATTCCAGTCCCCTATAATGAAAAGGACATCTTTTGGGGTGTTACTTCTAGAAGGTCTTCTAGGTCTTCATAGAACCATTCAACTTCAGCTTCTTCAGTGTTACTAGTTGGGGTATAGACTTGGATTACCATGATATTGAATGTTTTGCCTTGGAAACGAACAGATATCAACAAGGTCCTAATAATATTATCCTTTGACTGAAAATACATTACTTATAGATTTTCTTTTGGGAGATTTCTAGTTATCTCCAAAAGCTGACTGAAAACAGTTATCACAGTAAAGGGGTAAAAAAGTGGTACCAAAAAGTACCACCATCACTAGTTTTTTCTCCACATATCACCTTGGAATAAAATTTATTTCCAGCTCTAAAAAGCTACTGTGACCAACAAATATCATGGAGGATTCCAAAGGCTGTTACATTTGGAAAGTTACGTACAAGCCACAGGCTCACTCTGATGCTCGCTCATAAGGAGGGGTCTGGAGAAGGAAGCTAAGCATGTGATGAGAGCTGGAGGCACCTTCTGCCTTTGCCACAGCAGCACTTGGCGGGCCCTCAGAAATGAGAGCTAGGAGGGACTCAGCCAGTGTCTGGGAGAACCCCTCATCCACAGAGGAGGTGGCTGAGGTTCGAGGAGGTCCAACACCACAATCCTGTCCTACAATCGTTACTGACTGACCACCTGCTTAGCAACTGGCCACTGTAAGAGGAGGGCCATTGTCACCCATCCCGTACTTTTCCAGAGGATCGTGTGGTACAGGAGAAGATTTCAGACAAGTGACAAAATCCAGCCTGGGTCAACCCCACACCTGCTCCAGGGGCTCGGTCCATCCATTACGACCAGTGAGGAGTACAATCTCTGCTTACCTGGAAAGGTCATTTTAACTTCTTCATCGTCATCTTTTTTTTTTTTTTTAATACAAAGAACCCTTTCCCTCAAACAAAGAGGTGGGGAATTTCTGGCTTAAATACTAGAGCGGCAAATGAAACATGAAATAGATGGATGTGTCAGTTTCTTAAGGAACAACAGAAAAAGCAGGTGTATGTCTGTTGTGGGAAAGACAACTCTTCTTCAAGGATTAAATAGCACTCATGATTTACTGTCCATTAATGAAAATGAAAGCTGGAATAAAAGCTAATGTTCCTTTTAAGAGCAGTTCCTGTATTTAAAATAGTGACAAGTTTTAAGGACCTACTGTATAGCACAGCAAACTAACTATACTCAATATCAAGTAATAATCTATAATGGAAAAGAATCTGAAAAGAATATATGTGTGTGTGTGTGTGTGTGTGTGTGTGTAACGGAATCACTTGTTGTACACCTGAAACATGGTAAATCAACGACATTTCAATTTTAAAAAACAGTGAAAAGTTTCCTGGTACCTCTTTCTCTGTTCAGAAAACCAGCTTGTATCTTTGCTTGAACCTTGCGGCAATACATGAAGATCCACCAGGACAGCAAAGTTCCCACACTGAAAGACATTAATGAAAGACTTAGCTCACACCCAGTGAACAATGAGAGAAAAGCTCACAAATTCCTATGTGGTTGCTCATGATGAAATGGCAACAAAGTTCACTGCTGGACAAAAACGTTAATATGGGGTATGATAAAACTCATAACTTGTTGCTTTTTGCCATTTTAATATTATAGACATGCCAGGGAGAAATTTAATTTTAATCAGGACAGGAAAGAGAAAATACCGATCTCTGCACTGTAAGTTGACAGAGGATGCCCAGAAATTCAGCAGTTAACACTGAGAAGATTTTAAATGGTCAGTGCCAGGTAGTGTCCAGAAAAGGAGTCTGGTAGACACACACAGAGAAATTCTTCCAGGTGGGACCAAGCAGACAGAAGTAACTGCATTTTCAGACCAACAAAAGGCTTGGCTGGGACTGCACATCTTGGAATAGAAACAGAAGCACAGATGGATGAAAACGGGCAAGGCAGATGCTGACTGACAGTAACAAAACTTAAGTTTCATCAAAATATGCCTCAAAACTGTATAAACGCAGCCCTTCTTTTCCCATAGGCTAGTGCTATCTAGTACTGTGGACGAAATGAAAACATCTCTATCTGCACTGGTAAATAGGGAAGAAAATAGACTCACGTGTTCCTGAGCTTTTGAAATGTGGCTTTTGTTGACTGAGAAGCTGAATTTTTAATTTTACCTAATTTCAATCTAATTTAAAAAGCCACAGAACCGGTAGCTCTGTGGCATGGCTACAGACCCTATAAAAAGATGTAGCTTCATAAAACCTCACACTATGTGAATACAGTAACTTGAGAATCTCAAGATAAATGGATGAACTGAACTAACTTAGAAAAGTATTGTTGGTTGGTTTATGGTCAGCAGGGAAATTCACTTTTGTAGCCCTTTGGCAAAACAGTTGTGTGTGGGTTGTTTTTTTTTTTAATTCTGTGCTGTAATTCAATGGTGAAAAAAATATTTCCAGCAAATAGTGAGAATATGAGACAAAATATGGAAAAAAAATGCAACTTGACACCTACCTCACACCATAAAAAGAAACTGATTTGGGATGAATCACAGACTTAAACATTAAAAAAAAATACCATCTATCTTTCCAACTTTGGGGTAGGAAAAGATTTCTTAGACAAGACCCAGAAAGTATTAAATATATTTTAAAAAAATCACCACCTTAGACTTTATCAAAATTAAAAAACTTTGGCTCATCAAATGACATCATTAATAAAATAGATATGTATGTCACAGACTGGGAGAAAATATCCATAAATGCATATGAATGAGATGAAGGACTGGTGGCCAAAATATGTAAAAACTGATCCTACAAATTGATGTTAAAAAAACAACTCAAGTTTGAACAGACACTCCATGACAAAGATAAACAACTGGTGAATAAGCACGTGGAAAAGTGTTCAACATTATCATTCATCAAGTAAATGCAAATTAACACTCACTACTAAGTGACACAACTGCATTCCTAAGGCAGTGCCAGCAGGGATGGAGAGGGACGCACATCGCACGTGGGTTAAGGATGGGGAGCGACCCACACTCGCACACGGCCAGTGGAGACGGACAGTGGATCGACCACCCTGGCAAATGTCTGTCTGCTCCCTATAGCTAAACAAGTTTATTTACTATCTGAGCCAGCGATTTTACCTCAGGGATTTATCTGCAAGAGAGGAAACGTGTACACAGAGGCATGTATACAGATGTGCATGAAAGTTTTAATTTCGAGAGTCGAAATGGAAGACAACCCAGAAGTCTCTCACCAGGAGAATATATTAATACAAATTGTGATATATTTCAAACCGCTGACCTGCTCAACATGGAATGATCTCAGTAACGCAGCGCTGAGCAAAGTGAGGCTAAAATGAGAACAGTATGGCTCCATTTATATAAAGTCCTAGGAAAACAAGTTTAAATCCACGGTCAAAAAAATCAACACAGTGACTGCCTAGGCAGAGACTGCCTTGTGTGGTGGTGATGGGATTGTTCTGTCTTGTGATACAAGTAAAATCAGTTCATTTCACTGCACACATCAATAATACACAATTTTTAAGACACTGTGTAAAGATACATTCATATTTGTTGACAGTTACTTAAATGCAAATATTATGTCCCTGAAAATGTGTGGGAATAAGTGAACTTTGGTCTGGGTGATAAATCGTGAAGATAAAAGATGGTCTCCCACGATGTCAAACAGCACAGTGTTACCCACAGAATTACAGTTTAGTGAGTTGCAATCAGCATTTTAAGGAAACAGAAATGGGATAAAAGCTATCAGTGTGTCACATGGTAAAGTTAAGTCTTGTTTTGTGAAGCGTAAGTACGAGTGTACTGAGTTATGATATAAAGCCTAATGTTTACTGTGGGCTGTGGTCAAAAAGGTTTGAAAACCATATCCAAATATGTTATTTTAAACGTTTCTTCTCTGTTATCAACTTAACCTTTAAGGAATATGCTGCCACCCGGTGGAGGTGGCACGCCACAACTGCAGGATCTCAGCCGGGGGTTATCATCCTTCACGCGATGCAGACCTTTTGGGTCGGTGGCGAAGCTGATGAAACCTGCTCATAAAAATGTTTTTAATGCGTGGAGGCACAATGCACAAAACTAAACAGAAAACCAATTACACTGAAGTACAGTTATTCATGTTTTGAAAATTTGTGATATAGCAATGGATATACTTACTCAATAAAGCGCTGGCTATTACCATACTTTGCTCACCGGACACAAAGAGCCGACTCATTGGAAAAACACCCTGATGCTGGGAAAGATTGAGGGTAGGAGGAGAAGGGGACGATAGAGGATGAGACGGGTGGAGGGCACCACCGACTCAACAGACTTAGGTTTGAGTAAACTCTGGGAGTTGCTGAAGGACAGGGAGGCCTGGCGAGCTGCAGTCCATGGGGTCGCAAAGTGTCGGACACAACCTAGTGACTGAACAATAACAATCTATAAATCCAAAGCAGTGATGAACACATGTGATGTTTTCAGATATAATACAAAATGGAAAGAGCTGTGATTATAATACAAAATGGAAAGAGCTGTGATTTCTAATGGTAACAAATAACTGCTAATACTATTGTCTTCTGAAAACTTCATTCATAGTAAAAACAAAATTTATTAGAACTCAGTCAAAATAAGGATGTAACTTTTCTCCCATGGAAGCTCAGTGCCCTCTGAATCCTCTCATGGGCTGTCGGGGCTCCGGAGATCCCAGAACAAGAGCCCCTCCAAAGAGGGGAGATGTGCCTCACACACACTCTACCCAGTCTCCTGTGGGTGTTCTGCCCGACTGCTCTGTCAAACCAAGTTCTCTGCTATCCCTTTGTCATTAGTAAGGATGATTTTCCAAATTAAAAAAAAAAAATAGTGATGGTTTTATACACAATGGAATATTACTCAGCCATTAAAAAGAATGAGATAATGCCATCTGCAGCAACATGGACGGACCTGGAGAGAGTGCCATGCCGGGTGAAGTGAGTCAAACAGAGGAGGACTATCATGAGATCCTTTATACGTGGAATCCAAAAAGAAATGATGCAAGTGGGCTCACAAAACAGAGACACACAGTCTTAGAGAAGGAACTTAAGGGTGCCAGGGTAGGGCAGGGAGGATGCAGGTGAGGTACAGTCAGGGAGTTTGGGACGGACATGTGCACACTGTGATATATTTAGAATGGCTAACCAACAAGGACCCACTGTATAGCACACAAAACTTTGCTCAATGATGTGGCAGCCTGGATGGAGAGGAGTTTGGGGGAGAATGCAGATATGTGTATGTCTGGCTGAGTCTCTTTGCTGCTCACCTGAAACTATCACAACATTCTTAACTGAGTATACCTCAATACAAAATAAAACATTTAAAAAATAGTGATGTTTCAACAACCTGATCTGATATTATGTAGTATCTTTCTTAAAAGAACTGAATATTAAGGTCCAATTTGGTATTTTTCTCATTACTTGTGCAGGCTTCCCTGAGAGCTCAGTTGGTAAAGAATCCACCTGCAACACAGGAGCCCCCAGTTCGATCCCTGGGTTGAGAAGACCCCCTGGAGAAGGGAAAGGCTACCCACTCCAGTATTCTGGCCTGGAGAATTCCAAGGACTATACAGTCCACGGGGTGGCAAATAGCTGGACACGACTGAGTGACTTTCACTTTCACTTTTCATTTCATCATTTGTAGCTCTGATCACAAATAAGCTATGTATACAGACACACACACTGCTGTATTTAAAACATAACCAACAAGGACCTACTGCAGAGCACAGGGAACTCTGCTCAATATCCTGTAATAACCTAAATGGGAAAAGAATTTGAAAATGAATAGACACATATTTGTATAACTGGATCACTTTGCTGTACGCCTGAAACTAACAAGACGTTGTTAATGCTGGAGTGCCAACTACACTCCAATATAAAACAACAACAACAACAAAATAAGCTGATCTGTTTGCTTATAAGCAGCCTGACCAGAATGTCTTAAAAAAAAAAAATCACTGACCCTCAGTCTGGTACTCAAACCTTCCTGAGCTTTCTGCCAGACCCCGCCTCCCTGCTCCCGCAGAGGGGTGCAGCCAGCCTTCGGAGTTCTCCAGTGAGAACTCTCTGCGGTCCCCACACGAATCACAGGTATTCTGCCTTTCTGAAGTCCCTGCTCTCAAAGCTTTGCTTCTTTTCCCCCATGAGTAAACAGCAGTGAAAAGCGGAAAAAGGCAGGAAAGCCAGCTCTGACGGCAGCCAGCAGCGAGGCCCCCAGCCCTCCCCTCCATACTTAGCGCCCACTTCTCTAGCCAGCTCTTCTGTGTGGAGCACCAGTGAGTCTCAGAGTCCTCCACACAGGCCACGCTCTCTCTCAGCCCAGTGGCTGCACAGAGAGGAAGCGCTGCATCCCGGCTTGGGCTGGGAGTCAGCCAGCCCAGGGCCGGTCCAGCTTCCTCTCTCCTCCGCCCAGAGGTTTCGGCCAAAACTCTGGGAGTCACCCCTCACTCCTCCCTTCCCCTCAGCCTGCAACGTCGCCACCACGCCTGGCCGGTTCTGCTTCTTCAAGAGTTAAATACTTCCCCTCCCCCCTCCCCTCCCCTCCCCTCCGGCTCCTCGCTCACGTCACCTCCCACTTGGAGCATCAGGACCACTTCTCAGAGACTCAGCCTCCAGCAGAGCCACGCCCGCCATGCAGAGGCCCGAGCTCTGCTAAGGCCCCATCCTCACCACCTCCCGTGGCTCCTGGGCACGTGCTCTTTGCTTCCAAAGCAGTGGTGCTCCCGTGCTCAGTGGGCCCCTGCGCGTCCCTGAAGGAGTGTGGCCACCCCAACTTTTCTGAAGGGTTCACCCCTTCCTCCTCTGGATCAGTGATGTCTCCTGCGCTTATTTCTGCATGAAGTGGCTGCTCCACGAAGGGGCCTCCCGTGCCAGAGTGGCAGCTCCTGGGTGGAGACAGTGACCACACCTCTGTCCCTCTGCTGGCTCAGAGTGAATGCTTACTATGCAGAGGCAGGGAAGAAGAAAGGGACGAGGGAGGGAGGGGGAGAGGGAGAGGGAGGGAGAAGGGCACCTGAGCTCTGAGGTTAGGGCAAAGCACAGCCTTATCTGCAAACTGGGGACCCCCCACTCCAAGGCCAGGGTCATTCAGACAGCCCCAGACACTGATGTGTCAGAGAATCACTTTCTCCCTCCTTATTCTGGAGTGGTGACAATTATGTCATCACCAGTGACAACTGCTCATTTTCCATCTTTTGGAAAAGGGAATTCAAGGATCCTCAGATTACCTCACCCCAAACTCACTGCCAACCAAGTATGTTGGTCATTTTTCCTATCTCTTGCCTAAGAATTCCAGAGCCAAAACTTGAGTACCAAGGCTTCCTCCTCCGGATCAGAGAAATCTTGTCCTCTAATTTTATAATGAAGTGTAAAATAAAAGTGAGGATGCTAACATTTCTCATTCATGCTGGTATCTCAGACACAGGTTCAGAACTCTGAGATGCGCGGAAGGTTCCCCACATTCTCTCATTCATTTCCCCTCCCCTCCCCTCCGGCTCCTCGCTCACGTCACCTCCCACTTGGAGCATCAGGACCACTTCTCAGAGACTCAGCCTCCAGCAGAGCCACGCCCGCCATGCAGAGGCCCGAGCTCTGCTAAGGCCCCATCCTCACCACCTCCCGTGGCTCCTGGGCACGTGCTCTTTGCTTCCAAAGCAGTGGTGCTCCCGTGCTCAGTGGGCCCCTGCGCGTCCCTGAAGGAGTGTGGCCACCCCAACTTTTCTGAAGGGTTCACCCCTTCCTCCTCTGGATCAGTGATGTCTCCTGCGCTTATTTCTGCATGAAGTGGCTGCTCCACGAAGGGGCCTCCCGTGCCAGAGTGGCAGCTCCTGGGTGGAGACAGTGACCACACCTCTGTCCCTCTGCTGGCTCAGAGTGAATGCTTACTATGCAGAGGCAGGGAAGAAGAAAGGGACGAGGGAGGGAGGGGGAGAGGGAGAGGGAGGGAGAAGGGCACCTGAGCTCTGAGGTTAGGGCAAAGCACAGCCTTATCTGCAAACTGGGGACCCCCCACTCCAAGGCCAGGGTCATTCAGACAGCCCCAGACATGATGTGTCAGAGAATCACTTTCTCCCTCCTTATTCTGGAGTGGTGACAATTATGTCATCACCAGTGACAACTGCTCATTTTCCATCTTTTGGAAAAGGGAATTCAAGGATCCTCAGATTACCTCACCCCAAACTCACTGCCAACCAAGTATGTTGGTCATTTTTCCTATCTCTTGCCTAAGAATTCCAGAGCCAAAACTTGAGTACCAAGGCTTCCTCCTCCGGATCAGAGAAATCTTGTCCTCTAATTTTATAATGAAGTGTAAAATAAAAGTGAGGATGCTAACATTTCTCATTCATGCTGGTATCTCAGACACAGGTTCAGAACTCTGAGATGCGCGGAAGGTTCCCCACATTCTCTCATTCATTCATTCATTCATTCAGTTATTCATTCCCGCCTGGGGTGGAGGGTTCAGGGTAAGCCCCCAGGAGGTGTGACCACAGCGCATACCCCTGGACCAGAGGGAGTTCTCAACTCTGCCTGAGGGAGGCCAGGGTGGAGGGCAGACATCATGGCTGAGTGGTGGAGAAAGAGCCCCAGAGAGCCTGGGGTGCTCTGGGGACACTTGAGTCTCATTATGTGGACTCAGGGCAGGTCAGCAGTTGAGGCCACAGGGCAGGAGGGCTCAGTACACAGAGGAACCGCAGACGTGCCCTGAGGGTCAAGGAGATGCAAGACTGGAGGCAGAAATGCCCAGGGCCAGGCTTCCAGTTTCAAAGCCACCATAAAACCCTAATGAGTGGGAGGTGGGAGCTGATGGGGAGGCTCAAGAGGCAGGGGCTGTGTGTGTATTTATGGCGGATTCATGTTGCTGCATGGCAGAGATTAACACAGTACTGTAACACTATTATTCTTCAATTAAAAGTTAAAAATTTATAAAAAAGGAAAAAAACCCAAACAGTCCCCCCACCCCCCCACACACATATATACATACTATATATATATAAAACCCTACTGAAAGTCAGCAAAAGGCAGCCCTGGGAGAGGAGGGGTGGGCATGAGGACACTCAGAAGACAGTCAGAGCTACAGCTGGGTATAGGGAGGGAGGGCAAGGATGGGCATGTAAGCAGGTCCAGCCATTCCCCTGGAGCAACTCCTACATGAGCTCTGTCACTGGCATCATACACCCACCTGGAATGAAGGATTTAAGGCAGCTTGGCTTAACAAGGCGAAGATTTAAATGGGAAAATAAATAAGTAAAACAAGGGTCAAGACATAAAATGAAGCCAGCGACAGGTGTGATAGGTCTGAACAAAAGCCCTGCAGCGTCCTAAGTCTCTGTGGCACTCTGCTCTCTTTGCACCAGTGACCAGCGTGAGAAATAAGAGACCCATCAGAAGCTGCAAGATAGAACAAATAGGGGCTGAGGTTAACCCAGTCCATCCTGATACGCAATCCAGAAAGACGTTTCTCCTGAAGGCCTTTATAAAAGCACATGGGAATTGTCTTCCCAGAGCATCAACTTTACTACAAGACTTCAACAAAATATTACATACATTCATATCAAGACAAACCACATAGAGCACAAAATTTAAAAGTCCCATGACTTTTCAAGAAAAAGCAGTCTAAAACTCTCCCTTTATTTCACGGTATTCGATGTAAAGCTGGCCCCTGAGCAGTGAAGGAACAGGACTGCCGCTCACACTCTTCGAGGTAAGGAAGTGGAGTCAGGGAAGGCAAAGGTGAAGTCTCAGACCCAACAGGCGTCAAGTCGCAGCCCTGGGAGTCAGGTCCAGAGGCGCGGGTTCCGGAGTCCGCCCCACCCCCCCGCCACTCCCCCCAGTGGAGGCTCCTTGGGACTCACTTCTCGACCCCTCGCAGCGGCCCCTTTAGGGTCACCTGGCCTGGAACCTCCTCCATTACACTAGCCTCCTTTTCCTCCAGATGAGTGCCGAGCTGACCCGGAACACCCAGCCGGGCCGCACTTGGCGGGGTATCTGAAGGCTCTGAATGGGACCAGGCAGCTCTCTCTCCTGGGCTGGAGGCAGGCTCAGAGTCCGGCTCCTGCGGCTGGGGAGCAGGCATCCTGTCGGGGGGGGGGGTGGGGGCAGCTTGGAGGCTAGGCCCCTACACGGAGGGCCTGGAGCAAGCGGGCCAGGGCAAAGGGGGTGGAGAGGGCACCATGACACCCTGAGCCCGAGATGGGTGGGGTGGCAGGCAGGACGCTGACAGCCCTGCCAGAGGGCTCAGGGCAAAGAAAAGCCAAGGCAAGTATTTTGGCCATTTAACCCCCTGGGCCTGCTCCTTATTCACTCCCTCACTCTGGAAACCCCAGCTTGGAGTTTACGTTTGAGAGGAGAAACCAGCACCCCTTTAGGAGGGTGTATACCAGCGATCTAGGCGAGGCAGTTTAGGGGGCGGCGGAGGAGACCGTCTCCGGAGCAGACACTTCCCGGGGGGATACAAGCCGGCGACCACAGCAGCCCCGATTCGCCGAGCACCTGTGGGGTGCCAGGTCCCGGATCCAGCCCCGTGGTGCAGCCCTGTGTTAACCGTGACACCCGGGAGAGGCAGACACCCACGCCCCAGCGTTCCGGAGACACCGAGGAGCCTGAGAACTCTCTCTCCTTCCAGAGATCCCTGGTGATCAGGGCTGGGTTTTGTTTGGTATGGGGCCTGGCCAACCGGGCAGTACTTGCCAGGCCAGGCGCGAGGAACATTCTAGAATCTTAGGCACAGAATTAGACAGGGTGAAGTCAGGGGCCCAGCACACAGACGGCCTGGAGAGAGGCCTCTGCTGACAAACAAGAGGATGGCCAGCACTGGGACTCCAAGACCGCCAGCTCCTCTGACCACAGCCTGGTTTAGGAGGGCTGCCCCAGCTCCCCTCTCTCTGGGTATCAGTTTCCCCCTTTAAAAAGGACATAACTGGGTCTCCTTCAAGGTGTCGTATACTCTCAGGTCCCATCTCCTGCTGGTATTTGGGTTTACGACCTGTTTGGACTCTGCTGGCCCACTGTGCCTGCTCCTGTAAAGGCTTCCCAAAGAGCCACCTAGGTCTGGCACCTGATGCGGTCTCCACGGGTTCACGCAGGTCCCCCAAGCACAGCAAGCAAACCCCCACCACTCTGGAACAGACAACAGGAGAGCGCGGGCTCCACCTCATCTTGGCACCCAGTCTCGTGGCTAGACATCACCATAAAAACCACAGGGCACGGAGAAGCTCAGTGCAGTCAGCTGAGACAAAAGTAGCAGCAGCCCATCAGCTCTTTCCCCCTGAGTGCTGTCTGGTCAGATTTAGGCGAGAATGGGCTCTTCTCTGCCGCCACAGTATTTTGTTTGTGCTTCTGTCGTGGGACTCGTCACCGGCTGTCCACGCGGGACCGCCTGCCTCCCTGCTCCAGGGGCTGACTCTGGGGAGGAGCACCTTCCCGTTACCTTTGGGTTGTCAATGCCTAGTACCAAGTCTAGCACCCAGATGGCAGGGAAGAGTGTTTGCTCAATAAATTTAAAAACTACATCAGTGATGAAAAGCACTTAAGTGTCTGCCTTGCTCTCTCGCTAGGAGGAATTACCACCCTCTCACCTACATCCCGTCCTGAGAACAGCATCAAGTTGTGTTTACAACTCAGGGTGCCTCCTACGTGAACAGAATGCTGTCACCCTAGAAAACAGGTAGATGTGCCCACCACTCCACACCAGAAGATCAGGGTCCCACCTTGTGATGAAACCCTGGGTCGACTGTGTGAATTCAGACCCATCAGAGGGAATGCACCCGGGGCTTCCTTGGTTGTGAATGGATGGCTGGTCCCTTGGAGTTTTTCCTGGTGGAGGGGGATGCAGGGCAGGGTGTCACTTGTCTGGCATGGAAAGGGGTCAGGAGGGGAGCAAGAGTGTCTCTTGTTTGGTTTCTGGTGCAGGCCGTCTGACTACAGGTCAGGGATGTAGGCCTTCCCAGGAACAGATTTACTGCCATGGTTGGGAAAAGGTTGTACATGGGCAGGGAGCAAATCTCACAGGAGTGAGGAAAGAAGGTGGCAGAAGGGCAGAGCTAACAGCTGCGATGACAGCTTCAAAAAGGAGGAGGAAACAGAGCCAGGGGCTGGTGTCCTTCGGTAGGTCATCTCTGGTCTCCTGCAAGAAGGGGTTTGGGGGCCTTACCTAAAGTGCTCACAGAGTGCTTCACAGTCTCCATGGACAAGATCTGAGAAGGGGAGCAAAGCAACAGAGTGGTGTGACGAAGGCTGGCTCAAGCTTCACAGATGCTCTGGAACCTTTACGGAGCATCTGAGGCTGAAACACAGCCTCTACAATCCATCACTGTACGAAGAGTGCAGCTAGAAACACACCCTCAGCCACTGTCTTGGAAAGGTAAGAACTGACTTCATTTCTTTAAACACTACCCTCAACGATTTTTCAAAACTCCTCTTCAGTGTAACCCCCAGGCCACCATTCCTAGGAGACCAGGCTGCGCCGCGTACAGAGCCTATAAGCAACGAGCAGCAGGGTGATGAGGGCAGCGTGGGCCTGGCACAGCCCCTGCCTGCACCTCAGATCACAGGCCCCGGGGTAAGGCCCTCAGCGCACAGCAGGACAGTAGCGGAGGATGCTTTAGAGGGCTGTTCTGAGGACTAACAGAGAATCCCGGCATAAGACTTGAGCACAGTGCTAGCCATCCAAAGGGCTCAAGAAATACAGGTTACTTTGTTTTGTTTCTCTCCAAAGGTAGAATCTGCTTCCAACTCCAGAGTATTTTAAATGAAGTCTTAATTGTCAGTTCCAAAAGAGGTACAAACATCCTGGGCACAGGTTTCCATCTATTCCTATTAAAAGCTAACAAATGCCTCATAATCCCTTTACTCTGACCACACGCTGCTTCTCAGCAGAACAGATTGCTCGTAATCACACCAGGTTACACTGAACCCTGTTCTCACGTATTTTTGCAACGGAGAGCATGAAATGAAAAGACACTGTGATGGAAATCAGTCTGTACCTGCCTATAGGGAACTTATCTTGAGAGGGTCTTAAGTGGCTAGAAAAACAAGCACCGATCAGGTTAGCAGCATTTCGGCTGGCCAGAAGCTTGCTCAGGACTACTTATGGCGAACCACCTAGTAAGCTGAAAACGAAAAGCGGTGAACACCAGGGGTGCTGGTGCCTCAATTCTTCTTGTAGCTTTACCCAGTCTGTGTCATCAAGAAGGTTCAGATCATGTTGAGGTTTGACAGAAAAAAACAAAAATCTGTAAAGCAATTTAAAAAATAAATTTAAAAAAATTTAAAAAAAGCTTTGCAATGTGAATTTCAATATAAGCCTTAAAAAGTAACATGTTAAAAACTTTATAGTCCCAAAGAATTATGGCATTCTTCAATATCAAGAACAAATGGAAAGCGGTGCAGCCTATCATTCACAGAAATTTATCACAGAATATAAATGAATCAAACAAAAATCCTGTAAATATTCCCCTAGCAATCAGTGGTTAGAATGTGTGGACTATTCTACAGAGTGGTCAGTCCTGGAGGGAGGCTTCTTGAAAGAGGAAGGGAGATCCAGGATGGCGGCACAGGTTTCCTGCCTCTCGGGGTGGGGGTGGGGGAACCAGAGCATCTCTGATGAGCACTCAGGCGACTCTGGATACCTCAGAGGAATTCTGTTTATCTGGTTAATGTAAAATATCTTAAGGAGTCCTTCACAGTAGTACTTTTCCTCTGGAATCTGCTCTATTTTCAAATATAACAAAGGATTTGTCCAGGAGTGCTGTGACAGGCAACTCTGTTCAATCCAGCTGTCATTTAACTGTCTCTGGAGTATTATTTTGTGTAGGTTTCGGTGATAAAAGGGGCTCCTTTCACTCTTCTAACCTGGGTAGGGCTAAGGGTTTTCCAAGCCAGCCGACTCTGACAGGCCCGAGACAAGGCTACTGTAACCGTCACAGGAAGTCAGCGGGGAGCCAGGTACAGGGTGCGGCCAAAGCCCAGCTCAGAGGGAGGACCCGAGGCCTCCGGCACACGAGGAGTCTCCACTGCTGCGGGCCCAGGGCGCCTGACGTCTCAGAGGCCCAGCCCCCTCTGCGCCCGGCCACCCTGGTTCTGCCGGTTCAGGAAAGCTCTCTGTGCATAGAGCCTTAGGGATATTTGTCCACTAGAGTCTGGAGGTCTAGCGCTCATAGCATCAGCAGCATCAGTATTTTCCGGGGCTTGTCTGATATGCAAATTCAGACCTGCTCCACCAAAAGTTACAGGTGTGGAGTCCAGTAGCCTGTGTTTTAACCAGCCCTCCAGATGATTCTGGTGCAGGTTCAAGTCTAAGAACTTCTGCTGTAGGCTACTATACCTCTTGAGGACTACTCTGGTGTGCTTTATACAATACAGGACATTTTCTGGAGGTTACATTAGAGAGGAAGGGGAAAAAAACCTGACTGGGTTTCACAATGTAATACAACAGATGGCGACAGCTCATCAGAATATAATTCTAAAACCCACGAGGAAAGTACACCACAATTTTATCATAATGATAAGATAATTGTCTTAGAATTCTAAGAAACTCAAATTATGATTTTCCTTAAACAGAAAAACCACCCTTCAAAGATAAATGTGATGTACAGCCAGGGTGGAGAACCACAGATACAATAATGCTTCCTTGAGCATCTTAAAAACTGCCCTCTGGATGAGGATGGTGGTGACAGAAATCCAAAGGGAAAAGGAAACCCACCAGATGGACCAAGGTAGGGTCTTAGGAAGCAATGGAAAGTAAAGCCCACAAATGGAAAGGAAGGAAGCTGTAAGCCCAAAACAGACAGGGAGGTCACACACTGCACTTAAGTCCTTTAAACGAGTCCAGACCACTGGGTTCCGGGAAACCTACCTGGACGCACAAAGAGGATGAGCACTGCGCGCGGCTTGGCCCCTGGGGTAATGAGGCGCGCTGGAGTCGCCACGCGATCCCGGAGAGGGGCAGACAGCACTGCGCTTTGCAGAAGGGGGAGGAAGGCAGGCTTTGTGGCTGTAAACCTAACCCCCCAGAGACTATTAGAGAGGATCCAGAAGAAGCCAAGTCACGAAAACTAACCTCAGTACCCTCTGCCACGGCGCTTAGTCTGTGACAACTGGTGAAATCCGATTGACAAAGAAGACGTGAGCCTCAGCCAGGGCGCAGGCGGTTGCCGGAAACACCGTTTTGCCTGAACCACAGAACCAAAGCAGCTTTTGTCAAGGTTACCTATGACGTCTCCGCAGCCAATCCAGCCAGCAGTTCTCAGGCCTCGTAGCGAGGGACTCTCAGTGGCACTTTTTAAAAAAAATTTACTCGCCGCTGTGGCGGATCTCCACTGCTGCTCAGGCTTTCTCTAGCGTGGTGTGCAGGCTTCTCACTGCGGTGACTCTTCCTGTTGCTGAGCATGGGCTCTAGGGTACACGGGCTTCAGCAGTTGCATCTCCCAGCATCTAAAGCACAGACTCAAACGTTGTGGCATACGGGTTCAGCTGTACTGTGGCATGTGGGATCGTCCTGGATCAGGGATCGAACCCGTGTCCCCTGCACTGGCAGGCAGGTTCTTTACCACTCGGTGCCGTCGAAACAAAGTGGTTCACTCACTTGACCCTTGAAACCCTGACCTCCAGGCCACCATGCTTTCCCTGGTTCTCCCTCCTCACTGGTCGCTGCTCAGCCTCCCTAGCACGCTTGTCCCCTCTGCACCGACGTCCAAACAGAGCTCAGTCCTTTGACCTCTTTGTCTCCACCTACACTCCCATTAGTCTCAAGGCTTCACATATCAGTCATGCCCAATGCTTCTGTTCCAACCCAGACCTTTCCCCAGCTGGAGAAGCACATATCCAATCAGACAGTCTCCACCTCCAAACAGAAATTTACAACTTCACAAGTTCAAACCCAAACTGCTAACACGTTACCCTCAAATCTGCTCCCACCAGGTTTACCTGATTTGACTTGGGAAATGACAAGCACTCTAGCACTCTAGCACTCTAGCTGCTAGTCATTCAGATCAAAGCCTTGGAGTCATCCCAGATGCCTCTGTGTCTCTCATATTCTGCAACCCATCTGTTAACAAACCTGAACAGGTCTCCCTGCAAGAGGGCCTGCCTGGTCCCAGCAAATATAGACTGAATGAATCTGTGAATGAGCAAATGAATCTTGGTAAAGAAAAAACAGAAAACTTTCATCATGGATGAAATGACACTTAGATGGATTCATAACTAGTTCAACAATGATAACCACAGAAATCGTTAATGGCTAAACACAAAGTGGAGGGAGATGGTGAAGAGCTTCTCCCTTGATCCTGGTCCTGGTCCACATTGCCAGCAGTGACATGAAGACCTGGTGAGCATGCCACGAAGTCAGTGCATGAGGCTGCGTAGAAAAACTGAATCTGGCACAAAAACTGCACTTAAGTCCTTTAAACGAGTCCAGACCACTGGGTTCCGGGAAACCTACCTGGACGCACAAAGAGGATGAGCACTGCGCGCGGCTTGGCCCCTGGGGTAATGAGGCGCGCTGGAGTCGCCACGCGATCCCGGAGAGGGGCAGACAGCACTGCGCTTTGCAGAAGGGGGAGGAAGGCAGGCTTTGTGGCTGTAAACCTAACCCCCCAGAGACTATTAGAGAGGATCCAGAAGAAGCCAAGTCACAAAAACTAACCTCAGTACCCTCTGCCACGGCGCTTAGTCTGTGACAACTGGTGAAATCCGATTGACAAAGAAGACGTGAGCCTCAGCCAGGGCGCAGGCGGTTGCCGGAAACACCGTTTTGCCTGAACCACAGAACCAAAGCAGCTTTTGTCAAGGTTACCTATGACGTCTCACGCAGCCAATCCAGCCAGCAGTTCTCAGGCCTCGTAGCGAGGGACTCTCAGTGGCACTTTTTAAAAAAAATTTACTCGCCGCTGTGGCGGATCTCCACTGCTGCTCAGGCTTTCTCTAGCGTGGTGTGCAGGCTTCTCACTGCGGTGACTCTTCCTGTTGCTGAGCATGGGCTCTAGGGTACACGGGCTTCAGCAGTTGCATCTCCCAGCATCTAAAGCACAGACTCAAACGTTGTGGCATACGGGTTCAGCTGTACTGTGGCATGTGGGATCGTCCTGGATCAGGGATCGAACCCGTGTCCCCTGCACTGGCAGGCAGGTTCTTTACCACTCGGTGCCGTCGAAACAAAGTGGTTCACTCACTTGACCCTTGAAACCCTGACCTCCAGGCCACCATGCTTTCCCTGGTTCTCCCTCCTCACTGGTCGCTGCTCAGCCTCCCTAGCACGCTTGTCCCCTCTGCACCGACGTCCAAACAGAGCTCAGTCCTTTGACCTCTTTGTCTCCACCTACACTCCCATTAGTCTCAAGGCTTCACATATCAGTCATGCCCAATGCTTCTGTTCCAACCCAGACCTTTCCCCAGCTGGAGAAGCACATATCCAATCAGACAGTCTCCACCTCCAAACAGAAATTTACAACTTCACAAGTTCAAACCCAAACTGCTAACACGTTACCCTCAAATCTGCTCCCACCAGGTTTACCTGATTTGACTTGGGAAATGACAAGCACTCTAGCACTCTAGCACTCTAGCTGCTAGTCATTCAGATCAAAGCCTTGGAGTCATCCCAGATGCCTCTGTGTCTCTCATATTCTGCAACCCATCTGTTAACAAACCTGAACAGGTCTCCCTGCAAGAGGGCCTGCCTGGTCCCAGCAAATATAGACTGAATGAATCTGTGAATGAGCAAATGAATCTTGGTAAAGAAAAAACAGAAAACTTTCATCATGGATGAAATGACACTTAGATGGATTCATAACTAGTTCAACAATGATAACCACAGAAATCGTTAATGGCTAAACCACAAAGTGGAGGGAGATGGTGAAGAGCTTCTCCCTTGATCCTGGTCCTGGTCCACATTGCCAGCAGTGACATGAAGACCTGGTGAGCATGCCACGAAGTCAGTGCATGAGGCTGCGTAGAAAAACTGAATCTGGCACAAAAACAGGAAACAAACAAAAACCCCTCGATCTCTGTAACTCAGAAAAATGAGATCAACCAGGCTCCTCTGTGCATGGGATTTTCCCACCAAGAATACTGGAAGGGGTAGCCATGCCCTTCTCCAGGGGATCTTCCCAGCTCAGGGATCAGACCTGCAGTCTCTTATGTTTCCGGCATCGGCAGATGTGTTCTTTACCACTAGTGGCACCTGGGAAGCCCTCAACTTAACTAGATGGGACTTAACAAGAATATATGTAGGTGGCTCAGACCATCAAGAACCAGCCTGCAGTGCGGGAAACCTGGGTTTGACCCCTGGGTTGGGAAGACGCCCTGGAGGAGGGCATGGCAACCCACTCCAGTATTCTTGCCTGGAGAATCCCCATGGACAGGGGAGCCTGGTGGGTTATAGTCAACGGAGCCAGACATGACTTAGCAACGAAGCAAGCACAAAGGTCAACGTTTGATTCAAAAAAGCTAACAGCCCAAGCGCAGAGCTCATCTTAGTCTAGGCGAAGCTCTGTGTGTGGACGGCACAGTGCTGTGGCTGATGATGGAAGTGTCCCTGCAGTGTGCCTTCACAGTATCGGCCAGAATAAGCTTTACAATGGCTCTGTTTCACACATTTAACGCTCAGTTAGTATCAACATTCAGACAGAGACAAACCGTAAGAGAGACCAGGACAAGAGCAACACTGAAAATCACGTTATGAGGATCAGTTAAACCAAACGAAATGATTAACCTAAAACAGAAAACAATCAGGATAAAATACTATTACCAGGACTTCTAAAGGTGGAAGAATGATCCTTTTCAGTGCTTCAGGGCCTTAGGGATACACCACCAGTTAGACCAGAGAAGTCCCAGGAGACAGGTATCAGCTTCACATAAGGAAGACTTTCTGGCCGGCAGGCTTGCCAGCCAGGAAATGATCTGCCATGGGAGGGGGTATGCTCAGCAGCCAAGCTGGGGGACTACACTGCGCTGACATAGAGCACATGGAAACAGACAACTGTATAAACACTGCCTTGTTACTACAGGGCACTGGGCTAGTCGGGAGCAGCCAGGAAAACACGGGGAAAGGCATGCTACTGACCCGCTGCACTTGACTGGCTGGCCACTGCAGTCATCCAGCGCAGCAGTGGTTAGCCTTTTGTTTTTCCTTCGTGTACCCCTAAGGATGCGGGCTTACCAGTTTCAAGAATCTGAGAAGCTACCTTCGGAAACAATCTCACATACAAAGCATGGGCTTTTAGATTCAAGCAGGCATGTATCCCACCACCGGCTGTAGCTTTTACTGGCCATAAAGCCTGGAGCAAGTTTCTCAGGCTCTCTGAACCTCATCCCCATGTCTATAAAAGGGGATAGCTCTCACAGAGATATCCTTAGGATTAAATTCAAAGAGAAAAATAACAGAGTAGCAGTTGAAAAGAGTAGCTAACTAATAAATTGAAAATCAGTTCAGTTCAGTCACTCAGTCGTGTCAGGCTCTTGGCGACACCATGGACTGCAGCATGCCGGGCTTCCCTGTCTCACCAACTCCTGGAGCTTGCTCAAACTCAGGTCCATAGAGTCAGTGATGCCATCCAGCCAAAATTGGGAATAGTTGACAAATAATGCTATCATTTGCAGTTGCAGTATTCCAATTAGTGGGGGTGACAAAATCAACAAAGGGCCATCTGAAAACTTCTGTGATGACAGAAATGTTCTGTTTCTCTCTGTCCAACACCTTGGCCACAAACCACAGGTGGCTACGGAGCACCTGCACTGAGGCTTATATAACTTCAGAGTTCGATTTAATTCAAATTCATTCAAGTTTTTAGTTTATAAGGTTCAGTTCAGTTCAGTCGCTCAGTTGTGTCCAACTCTTTGCGACCCCATGAATCGCAGCACAACAGGCCTCCCTGTCCATCACCAATTCCCGGAGTTCACTCAGACTCACTTCCATCGAGTCAGTGATGCCATCCAGCCCTCTTCTCCTCCTTCCCCCAATCCCTCCCAGCATCAGAGTCTTTTCCAACGAGTCAGCTCTTCATATGAGGTGGCCAAAGTATTGGAGTTTCAGCTTTGGCATCATTCCTTCCAAAGAACACCCAGGACTGATCTCCTTCAGAATGGACTGGCTGGATCTCCTTGCAGTCCAAGGGACTCTCAAGAGTCTTCTCCAACACCACAGTTCAAAAGCATCAAT